>CAUZXS010005433.1:5000-30000 GCA_963585895.1 Sepioteuthis lessoniana | reverse complement strand
CCATGACACCCATTGGAGGAGGAGGAGTCTTACCCCTCTGCAGAGAAGCAGTCAGTGTATTTTACAGCTGGGCCACAAACGACTATATACAGATTTAAGTAATTATTTCTATTTGATAATATCAAATAGAAATAATTACTTAAATCCGTATAATTATTAGTATTGGCATTGAAATGTTGAGAATTTGAATTCTCTTCGCCTTTTTCATAATGTTATTGGGTTGGTTATTGGAATAATAACTTGAATTGTAAAATATGAAAAGTGTTTATAGTACAAAGATGTGTTAACAGAGGTATATTACTAGCTAGTCTCACGAGGAAAAGCTGACCCCACTGGTCAACACCATGACTGTTTATATTCAAATAGAACAGACCATTTTAATTCAGAGAGTTATCAATCTTTTCTCCTAACATTAGATATGAATATTTACATGACTGTATGCAAATAATATGAACAGATATGAATTCTTACATAAGCCTAATGTCAATTCACTTCTTCCAACTGATGTTATATATTGACCCTCAACCAAGCCATCAATCAAGAGATGCACCTGTGTAAATAAGCGGAAGAATAGCGGAAGCAGGTGGGCGTTAAACAATAATATAACCAGGGCACAGACGGTTCGAGTCAGTTGGAGATAGGATGCCAGTGTGAGAATCAGCTTGCAGACCGAGGGCTTTGAGCCCTCAGTGACCCATGGTTGAGCAACCCAAACAAGATGAGAAAGAAGTACTGTTGGGTCAATATAGCAATGTGTCCCTGTCTCCAACTCATCTCTCACACACAACCAACCTCACCCTTTCGAGAATAAACTGTGAGAGATTATATTTTTAAAAAGAAGTGTGTTCATTCGTTCATTGAAGTTCGTTATTATGTTTGATTATGTTCCGCATATATTTGCATATGTATAACGTTTGTGATGTATGTGGCAATACAACACTGATAGTCATCTACCATGATAAGTCTCTCACAATTATTGTTGATTCTCTTCTACCACAAGTTTTTTAGCCTAATGTCATTTCACTTCTTCCAACTGATAATCATCAACCATTATTGTTTTTGGACTAGAATCTTTATAAACTAATATTCTAAAACCAAATTTTCCAATAATTTTTTGAGCTTAGATAAGAGATAGGTTTTTCAATGTAGATTTTCTAGGTATGCGCACTCTTCTGGCTCATATATAGTACAATCTTATTATACCGTGTATTCAACAAAACTAATCTTTGTAAATACTTTCTCTTTTCCATAATTATTATCTTTGTATATGAATTTAATTAGATGACTTGGAAATGTAAGAATATTTGAAAAAGTTGGTAAGAATACTTAAGAATATTTCATAATTATCTTCATTATATAGAAAAGTTGAACGATAAAAAAAATTGCTGAAAATATTCAGTTGCAAATAACACTTTTTAGAGCATTTTAAGAGTATTGACCGAATAAAAACCTCAATTTGATGTGCAATTTTTGCTAGATTATTGTTATAAATACATATACATGCATATATATATATATATAGGGGTTCAATATATATATATATATATACAAGTAGGATGTGGCATGAAGTCAATTATCAAGGTTTGAATTCTGAGTTTGATTTGAACTTGAGTTGTACCGTCAATTTTGATAAGGATTACATGACGAGTGTCTCCTGGTTATGGCATATATATATATATATATATATATATATATAAGAATTATGAAAATTTACTCATAAATATAAAAATGTATAAATTCACATTATTCTCATTATTTTTATATATACATATATGTACATATATATATGTATGTATGCGTATGCATAAAAAAATTAGAATATATGTATATATATATATATATAAATATGCACCTATATATATATATATACATGAAAATAATGAGAATATAGATATACAAAGATATGTATGACAATAATGAAGATTTTTACACACACACACACACACACACATATATATATATATATATATATAGGTATTAACATCATCAATACCATTGATAATTTTAACCTGAAATAAAAAAAAAAAATCCTCCAATACGTAAAGATATGCAAGCCTTCGAAAATGATCTAATGGATATGTTCAAAAACATTAAATTCACGAAACACCGAGATCATTTCCAGAAAAAAATCATAAATTACACTAAAAAAATACACAACTCAAAAAAGATATTTATATTCAATGATAAAACAACCAATTTATATTCTACAAGTTTCACAAACTACAAAAAGCTGATAACAAGCAATGTAATGCAAATATACAAAAAAGCACCTGTAATCACAATGAACAACATAAATAATGAAACCAAAGAAATAGCCACAAAATTAAACATAGACCACAAAATAAACTCTCTAGGTAAACTGCCAACCTTAATAACAATCAAAGATCATAAACTGAATTTCAAAACCAATCTATCATATCAATTAATTAATCCCTCAAAATTCAAAATTGGAAAAATTAGTAAGCATATACTGGATAAAATAAACACAGCTCATGGATAAAGAACAACTTAACCAATGGAAGAAAACCAAAGCCGTCACCAACTGGTTCACTGCTATAACTAACAAAAACAACACAGCCTTCATCCAATCTGACATTACATTCTACCCCTCCATCACCAAATACCCACTTGACAGAGCTCTAGAATCAGCAGCCCAGCATGTACCCATCTCACAAAAATAATATAAGGTTCATCAAACACTGCCGCAAATCACTCCTCTTCCATCACACTAAACGATGGATAAAAGACTTAATAACCAACTGTTTGATGTAACCATGGGTAGATTTGATGGGCAAAGATGTACGAGCTCATCGGTGCCCTGATTCTTTCAAAACTATCAAACATAATCAGAAACACCAGTATGGGACTATCATTAGGAAGCCAAATGGACCTAAACTAGATAGCTACAGGAAAAGGATAACAAATGCACTGAAATTGCTGGAACAAATGCATAACATCAAACATAGGTAGGGACTTCCTAAATCTAATAAGCAAACACTTTCCCAATCATAGCCCCCTAGCTAAAATCTTCAACAGAAACAATATAAAGGTCAGCTACAGTTGCACTAGTCATATTTCTCTGATAATAAAAAGCCACAACAAAAAGATCAAATCCATCCACAGTACCACACACTCCATCAATCAATGCAACTGTAGGGATAAAAGTACATGCCCCCTACAAGGAAAATACCCACAGAAAAATATAGTATACAGAGCCACTGTAAAAACCAACCGCTCAGTCAAGCAATACATAGGTGCAATGGAGGGTACCATAAAACAAAGAATATATAACCACAAACTTACTTTCACAAACAGAAATTACCCATCTAACACTTCTTTATCCTCGTACATATGGTGCCTGAAAGGCATAAACATCTCACCCACCATCACCTGGGAAATACTAAAATTAATTCCCCACTACAACAAGACATCAAGAAAATGCCTTCTTTGCCTCCATGAAAAATTAGCTATCATCACTTATCCATCACAAAACACTCTGCTAAACAAAAAATTAAAAATTCTATCCAAATGCAGACACGAGAACAAATGTCTTCTCTTACATTCCAACCCATACACATAACCCATCCATTTTGCCTATACCACCTCTACTTCTATAAAAAAAAACCCACAAATGACCCCACATCACATCCGATGCACTGTAAGTACCACTTTCTTCCATCAACTATCACACTCGACGCACCGTGAGTACCACCTTTCTCCATTAACCCCATATCTTTCTTCATGAACTTCTACAACCTGTTGAGATTATGTTAGCCATGTTTTCATGATCATTAGTAATAGGCCTCCACACAGTATATTTATCATAACTCCCACATACACTCTATCATATATTACAATAACGTAATATAATATTAACACAATACTCATAGTTAATAAAAACTATTGTAACCTATCACAACTCCCCACCTATAACCCTTACATTCCAAACCTATCATACTTACACGTCAAACCATATATCTTTTTCTTTTATTATATAATGATGATAATTTGCTCATTAGTTAAAATCATCACCATACACATTCACACACAAAAAGCAAATGGCATAGCTAATGCAATTATTTCAATGTCATAACATTATATTCACTATATTCCTGACATACACTCATTGGCCCAGTGGGTAGAGTGTTCACCAATGGTCCCGGAGACCTGGGTTCAGTCCCAGTTTGTGTCATACCAAAGACTTAAAAATGGTACTTGATGCCTCCTTGCTTAACACTTAGCATTATAAGTTAGGGATCAAGGGTAAAGTGGTCACCAGCTTTACTTTATTTACTATATATATATATATATGTTGAAAAGATAGATTTTTAGTGAACCTGACAGTATGATAGAAATATGAGGAAAGTTGGATAAATGAAACACTTAACTCAGATTTAGATGGATGATATTTCGTTCTGGCTTTATTTCATCTTCATGAACTTCTTGATTTATCCAAATTTTTATATATTTCTATCATATATATATATATATATATATATAAGTTGGCTGACCATTGTCAAGGGCAACCCGAAGGCTCCAGGTGTACGGGAGGGTGCTACTCCTTTCCCTGCATTATTTTAGTCTTTGGTATGTCTGTACTTGGGATTGAACCCTGGTCACCAGAGCCATTAAGCCAATTTTCTTTATGCTCACACACACACTTATATATATCTAAACATATTTGGTTGAAGACTGTGGACCATTTCTTTTTTTAAATTGTCAAATGAAGATGTTTGAGTCTTCTTGCCATTTTTCTTATGTCTGGGTCAAGATGGTAAAGAAAGTACCCTATGTTGGCCCAAGTGCTAATATACAATACAAAAATCATATATAAAAGCAGCAATAAAAGCTGTTTGCAAATCCTCAAAGAAATAACTATAAAAATAAAAAACTTACTATGAATAAAATAGCATTCAACACTGGTTTTAATATATTAAAGATATTCAATAACTAACCTCCCACCCTTACAGAATGAGCCAACCCCATCATTTAAAAGGAAACAAAAAAAACACTCCAAATAAACAAATAAAACTCACAACAGCAAACAACTTAACACAACCCTGGATGACAACCAACAAAATAGTTGAAAGCACTTGGGTTAGTATGGGATACTTTCTTCACCATCTTGACCCAGACATAAGAAAAATGGCAAGAAGACACAAACATCTTCATTTGAAGATTTTATAAAAGAAACAACCCACAGTCTTCAACAAAACAAGTTTAGATAACTTGCTGCCTAAAGTATACTTATATATATATATATATATATGTGTGTGTGTATGAAGGCATGATAAAAATTTCAGTCCCATATACACTTGGTTGGTTTGCTGGATGGTTGGTTGGATGGTTCTAGGATGTCAATTCTTTTTTTCTATACTTGTTAACATGTGCTTATATGGTTTCAAGTATTCCTATCAAATGGCAATAATTATCTAACAGATCTGTTTGACAACTGGATGCAGTTTAGTATTACATTGACGAAACTTCCCATATAGAAACATGAAATATAACAACAATTATGGCAAAAAATATTGTATAAATTAATATGTAATATCTTTATGTAAATGTTACGCTCTGTTTGTAGAAATGACTTATAAGATATTTCAGTATTTATGTCTCCTTTCATTGTTTACTTGCATAAAGACGACATAAATATATGAAGCGAATGGAAATTTCTATCTGTATTTGGATTGTAAAGGCCATATTGTATAAAAATGTGAAGAATATTCAGATTTGGCTTTCAAGAATTCATAAAATTCAAAAATCTTCCACAAAATAAACATCTTTCTATCTTCATTTGCACATAGATTCCTTTCTCTTATCATAAATGCACACACACCCACACACACAAATATTTATATATATATATATATACGTATTTATATACATATAGATATATACCTACACATATATATATACATATATACATAAAAGTCTATATACATATACTCATAAACATATATTTATATATATGCATATGTGCATACTCAAATATATGATTATATGAATAGACCCACACATACGCATATATATATATATATATATACTTGCATATATGCATATACATAAGTATATACACATACGTATATATACATATATACATACAAATATATATATTCACATATTCATACACACACATATTTATATACACATACAAATATAGACACACACACACACACACACATATATATATATGTTTAAACATATACATATATACACATATATATACATACATACATATATATATAGATAGATACACACACACACACATATATATACATATATATATACTTATATACATATAAATATATTTATATATACACATATACATACTCATATATATTCACATATATATATATATAGAGAGAGAGATATACACATAAATATGCATACATATGCATACCCATTAGACATCCATTACTGATCTGACATCAGTCAATATCATCTTTTTCTAAAGACTTGATGATGGTTTATTAAAACCGGAACATTATAACATCGACTTTCTTTCACAATAAATTCCTTACTTTGGATTTCTTTGTTTTTCAATTTTTCTCTATACCAATACACTTATATACATACATATATATACATATATACATACATACATTGTGGAGGCTGTCATGTTTTAGTTGCTATCGTCATGTAAAATAGATGTGCCAACTTGAGTTTAAATACTGGGTGAGGCTGCTAACATTTCACACCCCTAGTAAATAACTGAACAGTTAATTCGTTTTAAGTTTTGCCCGTTTCCCACAATGTATGAACGAAGACTTTTTCATCTCCAATGTATCCTTAAGTCTTATAATACTTGGCAACGATATGCTTAACACTTAAGATGTTAGTTTTTTATATCGATACTTAGACAATGAGAATATTTATGAAATTACCTCGTTAGTAGTAATTTACTAAGTTTTTTACTTCAATGTGGCACAAGGCAGAATGAAGGGGGCACCCAAAGAGACTCGAACTCACTCTTGCAAATTTGGTTGTCAAGCTTGCAAACCATAACACTAACCGAGGCGTTCAAATTACCTAATTTCTTAATCATTAAAAAGATTGAAATTATCAGGGAGAAAATGCCAGATTATTTATATATTTTGAATTGATATACTGTTAAGAGTAAAGTGTGCAATTTAAAACATATTCGAGAGAGAAATATGGAAGTTATTTGTAAAAGATAATACTACCAATTCCGGTCAGAGTTGAGCTTAGATTTATGGCAATGAACAGGTACTACACCATCCTCAAAACTCCAGGACTGTAACCTCACCATCAGATACAGTTTTGTGTCATACATAAGACACTAACTGGGGCAGGGGTTTCTCCTCAGCAGAATGTTTTATAACCCTAGCTTACAGGGCAGATTATCATATTTACCCAGCCCCTCTGCTCGGGCAGCATATGACACAAGGTCAATTTTTTTAAGTGAAGTGAGGTTTGAATTCAGAGATTTCCTTCTCCTAGACTAGTTGCCTCAGCAAGGCTGAAGAACCTAGTCTGCCCTACTATTTACCCATAGCTGGAAGGAGAATAATTGGATTCATACCTTTCCCAAGGATATTAGTGCTATGTGAAATGCAATCATTCTCGTCCAGGATTTGAACTTGTGTCGCCGTGTCCATTTACAGGGCAGTTTATGTTGTGAGATTACATTGAAGTATACTTGTAACTGGTAGGTTTGATTTGGTTTTATGGCATATCAACCATTATTGATTATTTTATGCCAAATCTGGTTTTTACTTATTTATCAAATATATGCTTTGTAAACACATTTTGTAGATACACACAGTTAAATGATCAAACACTTCTATTTCTAATAATTCAATTTAGCATAAGTCAACAAAGTTCAATGGTTCTAAGTATTGCTGTTTATCAATAACAATTCAATTAAATATCAACCATTTGTTTACACACAGTTCT
The DNA here is from genome assembly GCA_963585895.1 of Sepioteuthis lessoniana. Classification (NCBI taxonomy): domain Eukaryota; kingdom Metazoa; phylum Mollusca; class Cephalopoda; order Myopsida; family Loliginidae; genus Sepioteuthis; species Sepioteuthis lessoniana. The sequence goes on along the minus strand of CAUZXS010005433.1, from coordinate 22,080 downwards.
ATTTGACCGATTTTTTTTTTTTGTTGGTTATATCTTATCATTCAGTTTGGTTAGGCTTAGAACTATTCGGCTTAGTGCAGGTGCAGGTGCACACATTGAGTGCAGTTCACGCTCGTGCGCAGAGGATGTGATAATCACAAATGACATAATAAAAACCCCACATAGGAAATAGGACTGGGGTGTGAATGACGACATGCCCGGAAGTGATGGGCAGGGAATTTTGGTGATTTTTGAAAAAAGCAGTTAGTTGAGATTCAGACCTGGGCGAAGCCAGTCCAGTTGTGGTCTACGGGATGCACGATGCGTATGTTTGGTCAGTGAGTTGAGATTTGACTCTGGGCTGAGAGTTCAGCTGGGGAGTTGACTGAAGGGTGATGTAGGAACAGTCAGCATAGTAAAAATTGTGTCTCTCTCTCCTAAAAGTCAAAAAAAGTTAAACGTTTCGTACCTGAACTAAAGAAAGTCGTCAGTGTTTCAGGATCACTGTGCATATGAATATTTAACGTATCCATATATTTGTATAGTTGTATTTTACGTATTCGTATTTTGTATATGTTACACAAATTGCACACAAGTGATGCCAAATAAACTCATCATGACAACTAGTCTGTAAGAGTATGGATGTAACTTACAGGTTAATTGGCTGTACACTTGCCCTGATTAGTTAATTTGTCATCACTTGTGTGCAATGTGAACCAGGAGCTCAGTGGTAGAGTTTTGGCTCTGCATTCACTGGTGGCTGGTTTGATCTCTTGTGAGGGAGTATAGACTGCTGATGAGACCTAATACGGTCAAAACAGCTGTCAAGTGGTTCTGTATTTTACATGCAGGTGTTTGCTGGATTTTCTGTCAACAGTTGTTCTACGCCTGGAGGTTAGGGAATTACCTTCATTGTACTTTGATATTTACATTTTTTTATGTTGTTATTTCTTAAGTAGTTTCTTTTTTTACATAGATATATGATATCAAGTTGGTTGGTTGCTTGTTTTGGTTTTATGGCATATCAATTTTTGTAGGTAATTTAATTCCAAATCCACAAATAATCAGTTCTATTTTAAACAATTCATTTTAGCATGAGTACACAGTTTAATTGTCAAAAAGATTTCAATTTCAAGCTATTCAATTTAATCAAACAATTCTAATTCAAACAATTCAGTTTAGTATGAGTATAGTTTTTGTCCACATACAGTTAAATGTCAAAACAGTTCTATTTCAAACAATTGCCTTTAGTGTAAGTACAGTTTCAATGTCAAAAGCAGTTCTATTTTAAAAAATTCAGTTTAGTATTAGTCAAAAACAATTCTATTTCAGTCAATTCAGTTTTGCATAAGTACGCAATTTAGTTCTATTTGACCCATAGATAGGACCCTATCAGGTGCTACCATTCCAGACCAGAGTGGACCAGGGAGCAATGGCAATGAAGGGGTACTCCACATTCCCCAAAGATCCAGCATTACTACAGCCTCACCATCAGATGGTTTAGTGTCATATCTTGGACACTTGTTGTGGGGGGGGTCTTACCCCTCTGCAGAGGTGCAGTTGGTGCATTATACAACCCCAGCTGACTGGGCAAATGATATCAAGTATTTCTATCAAATAAAAATAGTTTGGACCCAGTTGTATGGTTTCAAGTATTCCTATCGAATATCAATAATCTTAGGGTTTCAAGTAATTATTTCTATTTGATAACAGTCATTTTTTTGCACACAGTTATATAATATCAAGTATTCCTTAATTGTTATTACTGAGAATATTCAGACTATTGACCTCATCTTTATTGTCATACTTCCAACGTTTTAGACGATATGTCCTTTGACCTTTTTCAGGTGTTTCTTCTGAAGGACATATCAGCTGAAACATTATATGTATGACAATAAAGATAAAGTTGGTTGGTTGTTGGTTTTTTGTTTAATGGCATATCAACCTTTGTAGTTTATTTAATGCCAAAGCCATCATTCTAGAACAGTGGTGGTACTATTTAACTCATAGCTGGGAGGATAAGGGGGTTCATACCTTTCCCAAGGGTATTTGTCTGAAAGTGAACATAATTGCATGACTGGAATTCAAACTTGCTTACTACGATTTCGCTGTCCATCGCTTTAACCATTACACCGTGAGGACATCCCTCAAATAAAGATAAAGTTAATTGTCCAAATATTCTAAGCAATAACAATTATCAAGCTTCATGGCAAAAATTTAGAGAAGTAAGTATTCCTTAGTCAACAATAATAGGTTCAAGTAAGGGTATTTGTTGCACACCCCGCCGAACAGGCGAGTACAGCATAAAGCCTTTTTTAAGGTGAGTTTGGGCACTGGCCCATAGCCCAGACTCACGCAGCATTCCCAAAAATGCCTCAACCCCCATCAGCATTCCTCTAAAAAGTAGCTCCTCAGGCACCAGGTGATAAACCTAGTTCCGAGGAGGAGGGTTAGAGCCTGGGGGGATGGGTCCCTGAGGCTTGAGGAATAAGTTAGTCTCAGCCACATGATGCAAATTCTAAGCCACTGCGGCACCCGAGCCAGGCAGCCTTGGCTTACTACCATATCCAGAGACATGACACAACCGACCAGATCCACACCACTAGCATCATGCTGAACACACCTGAGAAGCAAGGATGAAGTCATAAGGAAAGTTCTTCTGTGGAACCCTTGAACCCACCTGTAATGGTCAACTAGAGAAGACTTCATCAGTTCTGTGCAGACAATGGATGCCTGCTAGAGGACCTTGTATACTCTCATACAAATATAAATATAAATATAAGCAAAGATAATGACGAACTTCAATGAATGAATGAACACACTTCTTTATTAAAAATATGTATCTCTCACACTTCATTTTCGATGTTTCTGTGGTGTGTGAGAGATGAGTGGAGATAGGGACAGACTGCTATACTGACCCAACTTCTTCTCCTGACCATAGCAGTATTGCTTGGAGGTGCCTGTGGTGTAATGGTTATCTTCGTAGGAAATGGACACGGCGACACGAGTTCAAATCCTGCATGAAACTGATTGCATTTCACATAGCACTAATACCCTTGGGAAAGGTATGAATCCAATTATTCTCCCCCCAGCTATGCGTAAATAGTAGGGCAGACTAGGTTCTTCAGCCTTGGTGAGGCAACTAGTCTAGGAGAAGGAAAACTCTGAATTCAAACCTGTTAAACTCCGCTTAAAAATTGACCTTGTGTCATACCCTGCCCGAGCGGAGGGGTTGGTAAATATTATAGCAGTACTTCTTCCGCATCTTGCCCAGGGTTGCTCAACCGGAGGTTGCTGAGGGCCACAGCCCTCAGTCTGCAAGCTGGCCCTCACTCTGGCTTTCCTATCTCCAACTAACACAACTTCCGCTGACACCTGCCAACATTCTTTCATAATGCCCTCTTGCTTCCGCTTCTTCTTCCGCTTATTTGCACAGGTGCATCTCTTGATTGATGGCTGGGTCAAGGGTCAATATACAACAACCTGCCATGAACAATAGATGATAGGAACGGATGGTGAGAGAGAGGCAAGGGAATCCATGCTATCAACGTGACTTGATGATGATGATATTTGTCGCTGCCTCCCACCAAACAGGACCTGACACAAGGACAATGATTATAGTCGGGATTTAGGGGAGGGGAAAGTCAGGATTTAGGGGAGGGGAAGGTCGGGAACGAGCCGAGACATGAACCCTACTGGTCTGTGCTGCTCATCAAACCACTAAGTGCAATGTGGGTCTAATGAAGCAAGCAGTTTCATGAATCCAAATTTGGATCCAGGCACGTATGCTGGGTTATAGTTTGAACTAGACAGCAAGGTCTAGTGCTATACATAGGGGGCAAAGGTTGCAGCTCGCCCACCCGAAGGTGGCCCAACCAAAGCTGGGGGCCTTTCGGTCTTGAAACTGCCATTGATTTCGATACCCCATCCAGCACAAATGCCAGACGGCCGCGCTAAATCTGATGAGGATGATGATGTTAATTGTTCTACATGAAAATGTTTGACAGAAAAACCTAGAAAAGGTTATGTGACTATGATACAAACATTTTTTCAACAAAATTAATAGGTGATAATTAATTTCATGAATAAAATTTATTTAAAGTAACTCGCAATTTTCAACTCACTTTGTGAAAGGTTATTGAGATTTGATTATTCAAAAAGAAAATTAAATTTTTTCCAACTGTAAATTTGTCTTTGGTCGTTTTGAGATTCACCTGGGAGATAAATTATGTAACAATCTAAATAAAATGAAAATAAACAACATTTAAATAGATGTGAAGATATACAGAAATGGAATATTCAAAGGAAATGATATTCCATTTGCAAATTGAACCAATATGATTTATCAAAATGAAATATTTTTGAATAATGCAATGAGGAGGCAACATATAAAATTGATTTATGTATGTGTAGGCATATCAATAAATCTAAAAGATGTAAAGCTATCATATCATTAAAAATAATATTATTCAAAGTTATTCAATACAGCAGTATCAATTGTTATTAACTAGTTGAAGTACTTATCTACAAAGGGTAAGAAATCAAGTTTTATTTACACTGTATTGCTTGAAGAGAGGTAAGACTGCCTCTTCCCAAATTAGGGTGCCTCATGAATAACACTAAACTGCATCTGATGGTGAGGATCCAGTGCTGAAGATCTGGGGTGTGTGAAGTACCCTTTTACTGCTATTACTTCTAGGCTCATTCAAACCGAGAGTGGTAGTACCTGTTAGGGTCCAATCTAGGGTCAAAAATATCTGTTTTCTAATGATTTGTATATGATAAGAATTCTGGATATCATATAACTCTGTGCAAAAAAATATACTACACAAAATACTAGATGCTATCTAACTGTAAATTATTTGTATTAGATAGGAATACTTTATACCATATAACTGTAAATTATTTTTATTTAGAATAGTTACTTCAAGCTAGAATTGTTTACTGATGATTATTTTTAGATACTTGAATCAATGTAACAGTGAGTAAACAAATGATTTATTAAATAGAAAGGATAACTTGAAACCATATAGTTATTAGTATTAGATAGGAATACTTGAAATGATAGCACTGTGGGAAAACATGAGTATTATTAAATGGAAATAATTGCCTGAAACCATTTAACTGTGTACAAATTAATTGTATGAGATAAAAAAATCTCTTAAGAAACAAATAGACGAGAAAGGTAAATCTGTTCATATAACGAATGCAATTCCCTAACCTCTGGACATAAAATAACTCTAGATAGGTTGACATGCCATTAAAATCAATGAAATCAGTCAGTAGATCAATCAATCAAATTAAAGCCAGCAAATGAAAACAGCTGTTTTTGTTATATTCGGGAGGATGTTGTCAGAAGTTCATGGGTCTTTCCTAGACTCTTTTAGCTCCAGTGTGACTTATTGGCTGAAACCTCACCTTATAGGATTGTTTGAAAAATAATGTCTGATTTTAGAATAAACTTTTATTCCTGAATTTATGCATTTGAACAGTGTCAAAAAACATCTGAACATCCATGTATTTCTGCCATCAATTAACAAGGTTATTTATGCCAGTAAAATAAAACCCTGAAGGTTTTAGTGCCAAGAAATCTTTAAATGCAGTTTTTACTCTGTTAGAAAAGTATGGTTTTTGGTGTAAAAAGTTTCCAGATTAATGGGTAGTCAAGGCTTGAGAGATTAAGAGAATATGGTGGATTGGGCAATGTCTCATATTCTAAGTCAATGAGCTTCTGCAGTATCTTCCTGGCAGCATGCGGCCGAGCATTTTCATGGAGCAGAATTGGACCTTGTCAATTAATATGTGCTGGTTGAATTTTGCTTAACTGAACATGCATTTCATTCACTTGCTGGCAGTAATATTCCCTAGTGATACTCTAATTAAATTTTAGTAAGCTGTTGTGGACAATGCCAATGGCAGACCAGTAGGTAGCTACAATAATCTTCTATTATACAATTTGAATTTTGGAAAATGTTTGGGTGCTTCATCATTATCAAGCCATAAAGCCAATTGTTTATGATTGTCAAAAAAGATCCATTTTTTGTTACAAGTCACTATCTGATCAAGAAATGGATCATTTGAGGTCCAAAGGAATAACATGAAACACTTGTCAGAACAACAAGCTCTTTGACTTTCACAGTTCATGTGGAACCCATTTTTTAAATTTCTTCACCTTGCCATTTTTTTTTTTTGACGATTTCATATTGTTGAAATGCTGACACCTATTTTCTTTAAAATTTCTCTGACACTTTGACACTTTGGTTTTTTTCCACAAATGCTTTCAGATGTTGGTTGTCAATTGTGGATGGACATCTTCTACCACATTAATCTTCAAGATTCATATCCCAAGAGAACTTCTGAAACCAGCGCCATACTGTCCAATCACAAGTGCATCCTTCAGTCCACACTCTGATGATTTTGGCAGCTGGTTGAAAGGAATTAAGAACAAGCTTGAACTCTGGCAAAAAAGTAAATGCATCACATCTTTTTTCATGTTCATGATCAGGTTTGGTTTGGTTTGGCTTTATGGCACATCAACTTTTATAGGTTATTTAATGCCAACCACTATATATATATATATATATATATATAAACAAATAGGAGAATTATCTGTATAAGGGAGACAAATTATTTAAAAAAATAAAAGAATGCAAGGGCCCTTTCGTCTGGTACTATTCATACAATCCCACTGGAGAAATGTTTAAAAACGGGTAATACAAATAGGGAAAATGATGACAAAATATGACAAAAAAAATTGGGAACGTTATGTCACACCTAATGTCTTCCAAAATATGTAAGTTATGACTGGTTCTCTGTCTACATAGAGAGGGCTGATCTAAAAAAATATAGATTGCCTCTAAGATGGTCAAATGGATTTTACTCCTGGCTCTATGCAGAACAGACTCAGCTATTGGTGAATATCTTTTATCTACAAATATTTGCAGGACCAACTACCAAGATGACTGGTTTTCTTTTTTTTTTGTCATATTTTGACATCATTTTCCCTATTTGTATTACCCATTTTAAAACTTTTCTTTGGTGGGATTGTATGAATAGTAGCGGACAAAAGGGCCCTAGCATTCTTTTATTTTTTAAAATAATTTGGTCTCCTTTATACAGATAATTCCCCTATTTATTTGTTTATATAAATTTGCATGGACCAAAAGCTTAATTACATATATATATATATATATATATATATATATTGAATATAAATGATTTGTTAACATTTTATTGATAACATTTTTAAACAAACCTAAGGTCATTTTTTATTCTCACAGTTAAATAGTTTTACTTATTTCTATCGGATAAGATTAATTCTATTTAGTATTAATCATTTGTTTGCACACAGTTAAATGGATCCAAGTATTGCTATTTAACACTAACAATTCAATTAAACATCAGTTATTTGTTTACCCAGAGTTAAATGTAAAAACACTTCTATTTCAAACAATTCTGTTTAGTGTAAATACACAGTTTTTTGTTTACACACAGGTAAATATAAAAAAATCTTCTATTTCAAATAATTTAGTTTAGTATAAGTCAACAAAATTAAAAGTTTCCAAGTATTGCTACTTAACACTAACAATTCAATTAAACATCAGTCTTTTGTTTACACACAGTTTAAATGTTAAATAGGAGGTGCCCATGGTGTAATGGTTATCGTCGTAGGAAATGGACACGGCGACATGTGTTCAAATCCTGGACGAGACTGATTGCATTTCACATAGCACTAATACCCATGGGAAAGGTATGAATCTATTTATTCTCCCTCCAGCTATGGGTAAATAGTAGGAGAGACTGATTTCTTCAGCCTTGGTGAGGCAACTAGTCTAGGAAAAGGAAAACTCTGAATTCAAACCTGTTAAACTCTGCTTAAAAATAGACCTTGTGTCATATCGTGCCCGAGCGGAGGGGTTGGTAAATATGGTTTAAATGTTAAACAGTCCTATTCTACCCATAGATAGGACCCTAGCCTGTGCTACCACTCAAGGCCAGAGTGGAACTGGGAGTGATGGCAATAAAGAGGTATTCCATATTCCCCAAAGCTCTAGCATTACTGAAGTTTCACCATCAGATTGTTTAATGTCATATCTAGGACATTCATAGGAGGAGTCTTACCTCTCTGTAGAGATGTAGTTGGTATATTCTGTAGACCCTTCCCTGCCTCAGTAAACTGGGTCATCATGATTAGAGGCATATAACCCACGAAATCAAATTCTGAAAGAATTGATTGGAAATTAACTGAGAGGATGTTTTATTCATTTGGGATGTGAACTTTTGATACAACTAACGTAAAAATGATATGTTAGAAAAGAAATTAGACATTTTATATTGAAATTGATGATAGTTACTGGGAAGCTTTTTTCTCTTTGATCAGATTAAATCGATCTTTATTTGTCAAACTTTATCTATTTTTTAAATTTTGGCTTATAATCTATAACACTATTCAACATTATTTTCATTGCCAATTATTATAAGACATCTTCAGAGAAACTCTTAGTCTCCAATTCCAAATGTGACATTGGTTTCACTCGGTAGGTCTGGTGAGTACGGAGCTTACTGCACTTGCATAAATCTGTTTCATCAAAAATGATCAAAACTAGCTTTATAATTTTAAAAATTCCTCTTGATATTTAGACATTTTATTTTATGATAAAAGCTGTTCAGCTTATATCTTCATTTAATTTTTTTCAAGTCAAAAGCTTCAGTTTCAGCATCTTTTTATCATATTAATCGCATATCAACCTCCGTGGGTTATCTAATGCCAAAGCCGTACTTGTAGAAAAATAGCAGTAATACTATTTAACCAATAGCTGAGGGGTAAATGAGTTCATGCCTTTCCTAAGGCTATTGTTCTGAAAGTGAACGTAATAGGCTCACTAGTGTTTGGTTTTGCTTTCTTTGAGGCCAGAGTCCAGTGTTTTAGCTATTATGCCACGAGGACTCCTCCGACATTGAACTTGATCTTTCAAAGTCAGAGGTTTGTTAAATCAAGTATTTTGTTGCCCAGTCAGCTGGGCCTGTAGAATACACCGACTCCACCTCTACAGAGGGGTAAGACCCCCACAATGAGTGTCCTGCATATCACACTAAACAATCTGATGATGAGGTTCCAGTGATGCTGGAAATTTTGGGAATGTGGAACACCCCTTCATTGCCATTGCTCCCAGGTCCACTCTGGCCCAGAATGGTAGCACCTGATAGGGCCCTATCTATGGCTTAAATAGAAATAACTACATGCTTATGCTAAACTGAATTGTTTGAACTAGAACTGTTTCACTAAACTGAATAATTTGAAATAGAAATGTTGTTGACAATTAAACTGTACTTACATTTAAACTGTGCGCTAATACTAAACTGAATTGTCTGAAATGGAACTGTTTCGACATTGAAACTCCACTTACACTAAACTGGATTGTTTAATATTAAGCTGTTTTGACATTTAACTGTGTGCAAACAAAATCTGTACTTATACTAAACTGAATTAGCTGAATTAGAACTGTTTGAATAAACTGAATAGCTTGAAATAGAAATATTTTAGACAATTAAACTGTGTACTCATGCTAAACTGAAATGTTTGAAATAGAACTATTTGCATAAAAATGGATTTGGTGTTATATAATCTACAAGGGTTGATATGCCATAAAACCCAACCAACCAACCATCAAGTATTTTAGATATAATTCCCTAGCAAAATGACTGAAGAACAATTGATTTGATGTCATGTTCTTGGAGGAGGGTTATGCCATCAATCTTGATGGCATAACATATACACAATAGCATAGCATATACATATACATATATACATAACATAACATATACATAACATAACATATACACAATGTTTATAATGATAAACATGTGGCATTAGTAAATATTTTAATTTTTTAATTGTTTTTGACATCTTTTATACGTTAAGATAAGAATGTGTGGGTGGCATAGTGGTTATTAGCATGGAAAATGGAATAAGTAAATAAATAAGATACAGATAAGATTTATTTTGGTTTTATGGCATATCAACCCTTGTAGGTCATTTAATGCCAAATTCTCTTTATGTATATATTAGATATATATTATTTGTTTTGATTGGATTTCATAGCATATCAACTTTTGTAGGTCATTTAATGCCGAAACCACTTTATGCATATATATTAGATATATAGGGTTTGGTTTTTTTGGGTTTTATGGCATATCAACCTTTGAAGGTCATTTAATGCCAAATCCTCTTTATACATATATATTAAATATATATAATTTGGTTTGGTTGGATTTTATAGCATATCAACCATCATGGGTTATTTAATGCCAAATTCTCTTAATGTATATATTAGATATATATGATTTGGTTTGGTTGGGTTTTATGGCATATCACCCATTGTAAGTCATTTAAAGCCAAATCCAGCTTATATATATATATATATCAAATATATATGATTTGTAAATACATTTTGTTGATGTAATTCTTAAATGAGCCTGAGTTCCTTTTTTTTGCACACATTTAAATGTTTTCAAATATTGCTATATAACAGTCAATTTAACATCAGTCATTTGTTTGCATACATAGTTTGTAGGTAATTTTACTAATTTGTTTGCACACTAATATTGCTATTATTTCTACACAGTTTAATGGTTTTCAGTCATTGCAACCAAACACTTATAATTCTATTCAATATTATTCATTTGTTTGCACACAATGAAGTGGTCACAAGTATTGCAATTTAGTACTAATTGTTCTATTCTACAGTACTCATTTATTTGTGCACTGTCAAAGTATTTCTATGTATCACTAACAATTCAATTCACATCAGTCATTTGTTCATAGACAGTTTAATGATTTGCCCGATCGGCGGGGGTTGTAAAATACACCGACTGCACCTCTGCAATGAGTGTCATGAATATGACGCTAAGCAATCTGATGGTGAGGTTCTAGTAATGATGGAGTTTTGGGAAATGTGGAGTACCCCTTCATTGCCATCGCTCCCATTCCCACTCTGGTCCAGAGCCCTATCTATGGGTAAAGTAGAACTAAACTGTCTCCTTATGCTAAACTGAATTGCTTGAAATAAGACTGTTTTGACATTTAAACTGCGTACTTATGCTAAACTGAATTGTTTGAAATAGAACAGTTTTTGACATTGAAACTCTTCTTACACTAAATTGAATTGTTTGAAATAAAACTGTTTTGACATTCAACTGTGTGTAAACAAAAACTAAACTGAATTGTTTGAAATAGAACTGTTTGACTAAACTGAATAGCTTGAAATAGAAATGACTTAGACAATCAAATTATGTACTTATGCTAAACGGAATTGTTTGAAATAGGACTGTTAATTTGTATAAAAATGGATTTGGCATTAAATAACCTCCAAAGGTTGATATGCCATAGAACCCAAACAAACAAACAAACAAATAAACAGTTAAATGATCCAAGAATTCTATTCCAAACAATTCAATTTCGCATAAGTCATTTTTTTGCGCACAGTTTAAATAATCAAAAAGTTCTATTTGACTGATAGAATGGATCCTATCAGTTGCTACCACTCCAAGACAGAGTGGACCTGGGAGCAATGACAATGAAGAGGTACTCCACATTCCTCAAAACTCCAAGATTGGAGTCTTAACATCAGATGGTTTAATGTTATATCCCGGACACTCATTGGAAAGTGTCTTACCCCTTTGCAGAGATGTCGTCTATACATTCTATAGCCCCAGCCAACTGGGCTCTAAGATTCAAATTTACAAATGTTGGAATTCCAGTGAGAATTGGTGACTAGCTTGTTAACCATTACTCTGTGGGATACTGATATTGTTTGGATTCAGTGAATAATTTTTTTTTTATTTACCATTTGAATATCTAAACCTCTTTAGATGTTTAAGACATTACAGTTTATTTAATTTTCATATTTTAAGTTGAAAGAATCTGGGAAAACTAATTAAAGCTCTGCTTTATTTGTTATTATAAAACTTGGTAGACAAATCTGTTGATAATATTGTTCATTAATTTTATGGTTAATGATATTAGAATCCTTCCTTTTTTTTCTTTTTTTTTTTTAATAGACTACCCCTTCTAATTCTGTGATGCTGATTCCAAATATGGCAACAGTTTAGCTCTTTTGGGGTTTTTTAAACAGATTCTCCATATTTGAAAATTCAGTTCTTGTAGACTTTAAAATCACTATCATTTTCACTTTTATACAATTGTTGTCTTGGTGTTTGATCATCTGATTTCAGATTTATTACTGGAATTACTTTTTTCATCAAATGGTATGTTTTGTACTATGTCCATCTGGATAAGGTCAGTGGCTGGTTAAAGCTGCTTCCCAAATTAATGTAGGTTTGTATACTTTAGCCATTTTAACATCAAAAAGATTGGCTATAAGGCAATAATGTTTTAGCTTGATTACTTGAAAATTTGGAGGATAGAAACTGACAGAATATTGGAGTAATTTTTGGGGGGGTGTCTATAATCTCAAAAACTGGAGACAATTTGGTTTGGTTTGGTTTGTTGGGTTTTATGGCATATCAACCTTTGTAGGTTATTTAATGCCAAATCCATTTTTATGTAAATAATCGGCTCTATTTAAAAGAATTCAGTTTAGCATGAGTACACAGTTTAATTGTCAAAAACATTTCTATTTCAAACTATTCAAGCAGTTATATATAGCAATTCAGTTTAGTGTAAGTACAGTTTCAATGTTTAAAACAGTTCAATTTCAAATAATTTAGTTTAGCATAAGCACGCAGTTTAAATGTAAGTTCAGTTTAATTGTGAAAATCATTTATATTTCAAGTCATTCAGTTCAGTCAAGCAGTTCTAATTCAGCTAATTCAGTTTAGTATAAGCACAGATTTTGTTTACACACAGTTAAATGTCAAAACAGTTCTGTGTTAAATAATTCAGTTTAATGTAAATACAGTTTCAATGTCAAAAAACAGTTTTATTTCAAATAATTTAGTTTAGCATAAGCCTGCAGTTTAAATGTAAATATGGTTTAATTGTCAAAAACATTTCTATTTTGAGCTATTCAGTTTAATCAATCATCAGGCAGTTAAGAAAATGAAATTTCATTTTGTTGACTGCCTAATGATTGTTGTTTTGTAAAAAACTCCATGAAACCCAGGGGTCACAGTCTAAATTCCATGAATTAAATATATATGTCAATATATATTTATTCATTATTATATATATATATATATATATATATATATATATATATATATACAAGTGTCAATCAGTAAATAAGATGAATTTTGCTGAAGAAATTGGCAATAGGAAGCACTGTGTATTGTTGCACCTTTTTCAAGGCAATCAATCATGCTACGTCCTTTCATATCCAAGAAGACCGGGAACTTCTTCTTTACCTGAGAGTTCATGTTTTCCTTGATGGACTGTCTTTTTGACTCACACTCATAGAGGTAAACCCATGTTTACCTCATTTGTAAATATATACAAAACATTCTTTTCTCATTTTCACATGGTTGACACATCTCAGTTATGAAAAATTTGATGACCAACTTCTATTATTTGTTGAATCCCCATCATCTTTCTATCAATCTATCAATCTATCTTTTGAGTTTTCAGTATGTGTTGACCCGGGATTGAACCCTGGTTACCTGGGCCATTGCTGAATGTACTCAAAAAATGGTACTTGATGCTGTCTTGCTTAACACTGTGCATTATAAGGTATGGATCAAGGGTAAAGTAGAGCAATCCTGGGAAATGAGTTGCAGCTTCCCCTACACCTTGGTGTTGTAGCTATTGAAAAGGGAGCTTTCCGGTCACCCTTGACCACAGTTCCCAACTTTACAATATATATATATAAATATATAATAGATAATTCAATCTAGTATTTCTTAAATCATAAGCTGGAACCCAATTTAGTATCCTCATATATCTCTCTATCTCTCTCTCTCTCTCTATATATATATATAGGATAATCAGATGCAATGTTTTTTAAATCCTAAGCTTAAACCCAATTTTGTATCTCAAGAAAAAAAATGAGAGTTGCAAAAAATTTGCCTTGTTTTACAAAATTTTAATTTTTTCTTCCAACACAAACTGTCTGGTCAGATATAAGCTGCCAGTGTTTTCATTTAGTGATATATTTTTAAAAAATTTAATTATTTCCAACATTATTGAGGCTGGTTGTAAGTGGGAAAACAGATGCTTAAACCAAAATGTTTCTTCTTCATCCTCCTAAATAACTTCTTTAAATGTCCACTTTGCATTCTTGTACAATTTCAATTATAGAAATATCTGAAGATCGCACAAGAAGGAATTTATTTACAAAATTGGAGTTGTGGTTGAAAGTCTCCAAACAAAATCCAGGAATTGGTCTGAGCCCAATGAAATTTCTGCTGCCTTTTATAATCTTCTTTCTTCTATGAGTCTAGGTATTTAATTGTTGTCAGTTTCTGTGATGGATTATTTATGAATGAATCAACACTTCAGTGGTGTCAATAATGTTGATGAGAATTCAGAGGTAGAGGTCTATGAGGATCCTTTTAATTCATCTGTGTAAACAAAAGGAGGAACAAACAAAAATTAACAAAAAAAAAACAGGTTAAAAAGAAAGAAAGAAAGAAACAAACAAACGAAAAAGTGGAAAAAATAAATAAAGCAGGTATAGAAGGAACGAAAGAAACAAACAAACAAGCAAAAATTTTTTTTAAAAATTAGTATTGATGGAAAGAAAGAAACAAACAAACAAAAATGAATAAAGAAAGAAAGAAAGAAAGAAATCAACAAAAAATGAACAAAACAGGGTAGAAAGAAAGCTCCAAACAAAAAAACATACAAACAAATAAAAAGTAACCAAAAATGAACAAGCATGATAAAAAAGAAAGAAACAAACAAACCAAAAATAAACAAAAAATAGCCAAAGCAAAGAAAGAAAGAAAGAAAGTTTGGGAAAAGTGAAAAAAAAAGTTTGGAAAAAATGAAAGACAGAAAGAAAAAAGAAAGACTGTAAGTTTGTGTAAGAAAAAAAGAAAAAAAGAAAGAAAGAAGTTTAGGAAAAAGTAAAAGAAAGAAAGAAAGAAAGAAAGAAAGAAAGAAAGAAAGAAAGAAAAAAAATTAGGAAAAAGTGAAAGAAAGAAAAAAAATCAAGAAAAAACTGAAAGAAAGAAAGAAAGAAAGAAGCAAACTGACAAATAAAGGAAGAAAGCATTGGCAGAAAGAAAAAGAAAAAATATCAAAAAGAAAAGAAAGAGATGAAAAAGAAGGAAACATAAATCAAAAAAAGAAAGAAAGAATATTAAATGATAGAGAGAAGAAAAGAAAGAAGTAAAAGATCAAAGCAGAGAAAGAAAGACAATCACATAGTCTACCTAGTCAACCTCTTTCTCTTTTGTACTCAGGGATATCAAGTAATGTCTTATGCTCTCATAGGAATAGAATTTTTCATTGATCTGGAGGGAGTGAGACCAAGTTACATGACTGATATATATATATATATATATATATATATATATGAAAGTAAACAATGGAAAAGAATCTGACAGTATGGAGAAAAAAGGAAAAACAAAGTAATCCAAATTGATGAATTTATTGTGAAAGCACATCAATGCTAAAACATTTCAGTTTTAATAAACCATCTTCAGGGCATTAAAAATGATACCTTGTGCTGTTTGATCAACCATAGATGTTTAATAAGATACAAAAATAAGGGAGGAAATTATATATACTAAGAAAGAACATACGACCGTTCAATTATTAAACCGGCATTCATATTTCAAAATGTATTATGTGATTGTGTAAGGCAATGATGTTAAACAAATAGAACTATCAAGAGATATAACAGATTAGAAAGGGAGAAAAAAAGAAAAGAAAAGAAAAAGAAAAAGAGAGAAGATATATCTTTCTTTCTCTTTTCTTTTCTCCCTTTCTTCAGTTGAACTGTTCCTCTAATTACTAAAATATTGCAAAACTTTTAACTTACCTAATATACATACATATATATATACATATATATGTGTGAGTGTGTGTGTGTGTGTGTGTGTGTGTGGTTTGGTTTGGTTTTATGGCATATCAATCATTGTAAGTTATTAATGCCAAACCCCGTTTATGCAAATATATCAATTATATATAATTTATAAACACAATTTGTTGATAAGGTTTTTTAAACCAGCCTGAGCTTATTTTTTGCACACAGTTAAATGGTTCCAAGTATTGCTATGTATCACTGACAATTTGATTAAACATCAGTCATTTGTTTACACACAGTTAAATGATCAAACAGTTCTATTTCTAACAATTCATTTTTGCATAAGTCAACAAAGTTAAATGGTTCCAAGTATCACTACAAATCACTAACAATTTAATTAAACACCAGTCATTCATTTGCTCACAGTTTAAATCGTCAAACAGTTCTATTTGACATATAGATAGGACCCTATCGAGTGTTACCATCTGGGAGCAATGGCAATGAAGGGGTACCCCACATTCCCTAAGGCTCCAATATTAATGGAGCCTCACCATCAAATTGTTCACTGTCATATCCAGGACACTCGTTAGGGGGTCTTTTCTTTCAGCAGAGAAGCACTCAGTGTATTCTACTGCTCCAGCCGATTAGGTTAGTGCGTGTATGTGTGTACATGTGTGGCTATGTGAGCATGTGTGTGTGTGTATATATATATATATGTGTCTATCTGTGCGTGTGTGTGTGTGTGTGTGTGTGTAAAATCACATTATATTTCATCCAAAGCTTTGAAGTTTCTGTTAAGTGATGAGCTGTCCTCTCTTCTGTTAAGCCATGAATTGATAAACTTGAGAGAGACTGAATCAAATTTCACATTAATTTTATCTTTCTACTTAATAAACCATGATGAAAAAAAAAAGAAACATAAAATTGAATCTTTAGTAAATATATTAATGAAAATATTTGAAGTAAGTTTTGTAGTAATAATAATAATTATTATTATTATAATAAAAAAAGTGTAATAAATTTAGGTTATGTAGTGATAGGATAAAACGATCAATCACATAATAAGTGAATGCAGCAAATTAGCACAGAAGGAGTATAAGACAAGACACGACTTGGTGGGCAAGGTAATCCACAGGGAGATGTGCAAGAAATTTAAATTTGACCATACGAAC
>CAUZXS010005432.1:150000-165000 GCA_963585895.1 Sepioteuthis lessoniana | reverse complement strand
GCATAGCAAATGAAGCATGTGAGCTCTCTCACACACTTTTTATAGACGAGATATATTACTTATAGCACATTCTGAATATATATATATATATATATATATATATATATATATATATATATATATATATATACATATATATATATATATATATACATATATATATATATATACATATATATATATCTATACATACATATATATATATATATATATATATATAATTTACAGCATCATTAATTTTGAAAATTAGATGATTGAATATAATTTAGCCCACCCCTCCCCCTCTATATATATATCTCACCAAATGTGTTTTTATTTAAATCTCCCACACACGGGAGAGAAAGAATAGGTAATACTTGTCTCTCTCTGTTCACACAGACACACACTCACGACAGATAGAATACGTAACGAATAGTCAGTATATTAAATACATATTTGCGTGTGTGTGTTTGTGTTGTGTTGTGTGTATCTGCGGATTACACAGGATATTCAATATGTATCTATTTGGAGTATTTAAGTAAGTAAAGTTGGCGACAGCAGTCGAGGGCAACCCGAAGGTGCCTTTTTCAATAACTACTACACTGAGTTGTAGGGGAGAAGCTACTCCATTCCCTGGCTTGCTCCACTTTACCCTTGATCTGAAATGCTGTGTTATGCAAGACGGCATCAAGTACCATTTTTTGCGTATTTGGTATGACTCGATCTGGAATTGAACCCTTGTCTCCCGGACCATTTGCGAAACACTAACCATTATGTCAATAGCCCGGTTAATTGGAGTATATAGGATATACAAAATCGATCAAGATTATATATATATATATATATATATATATATATATATATATTCGTTTATCTGAGTATGTGTGTGAAATAAGACTGAATATAAACATAAGAATTAATATAATTTAGTATCTGCCCAAACTTGTGTACAACGTAGTAATATATATGTATGCGTTTTTTTTTGTGTGTGTGTGTGTGTGTATGTGTGTGTGTGTGTATGTGTGTGTTTGTATGTGTGTGTGTGTATGTGTGTGTGTGTGTGTGGTGTAATATCGGCTTCTTTATGAGCTATCTGTTGATAGAAAGTTGACATACAGTTTCCAAGTCTTTATTGCTATATACATAATATGAAATATAAAATATATGGTTACTTCAAGCTCATTGTAACCATAACCCTCCCCCACCAAAAAAAAAACAATTAATTTTACCAACTTGTTTCTATCGAAATTCGATGATACAAAACATAAGACTTAAGGTTTATTTCGTTTACTTGTAAATCTATTTCCTTTTTATCCATATTATTGTCAATAGTGGATAAATATCACCTCAAAAACAAGTCAGATACACAAGAAAAATTGACACTGAATTTCCTTGGTATGGGACAGTGCGGAAAAAATTATTTCGTTCTGTATTCACTTTATAATGAGGTTTCACCCTTCAAGGATAGAAATTCAGGCTGGAGTTTTAATGGAAATATTTGGTAAGTAAATAGGTTGTGGTTAGGAGAATAGAGTATTAGTGAACTTTTAACCAATCATTTCTTTTTAATATCATTATTAGTCTTAGCTATGCACCTATTACATATAATTTATACAAAGAAAATAAACGAAAAGCTTTACTTATGGTCTGATCAAAATAAATTATAAATGATTTTTAAATATCATTTTGGAAGAGTATATTCCATTTTCTTGATAGATCAAATAATTAAAAATGATTAAAAAAAAATATTCCACGCAATGTGGTATATACATCATGTAAGTCGCGTGGGCATGTCATACATAATTTTATGATGTTTGCATGTATTTACCCAACCCCTCTGCACGGGCAGGATATGACTGAAGGTCAATTTTCAAGCAGAGTCTAACAGATTTTAATTCAGAGTTTTTCTCCTCCTAGAATAGTTGCCTAAACAAAGCTGAAGAACCCAGTCGGCTCTACTATTTACTCATTCCTGGAGGGAGAATAATTGGATTCATGCCTTTCGCAAGAGTATTAGAGCTTTGTAAAAATGCAATCAGCCTCGTCCAGGATTTGAATTCGAGTCGTCGTGTCCATTTCCTACGGCGATAACCATTACACTATGGGCATCTCTATTTTATGTCTGTATATATAAAAGTAAACCTTCAAAAACAGCACCACATAACAAGAATTTTAACAGAGCACTAAACTTATAATACTATAATTGAGAATAAAGCAGTTCAATCTGCAACTGAATGATAATTTTGGGATGCTTGAGTTCGCGCTGACCACGATCTTTTTAAGCATCTAATTTCTCGATATATGTAACCCTAGAATACTAATTAGACTAATTCTCTCCTTCCAAGAAAGAAGCACAAATATCATCAAAGACAACAGAAATCCATTGAGTTTTCGCGTCATGTTTGGTAAAAAAAAAATTATGAAGATAAATTTGGAGTGGATAATAACCACATTAATAGGACACTTAGTGAGGATAGAACTCAGAGCTGGATTGCAAGAAGAGTTTGCCAACAGCACGCACCCATTTTTAATCTTAGTACCGAAGAAGACCATGCGAGAAACATATCCAGTGAAAATCGACTTCATGATACTAGTGTGTGACTAGTATGATAGTAACCCTAACCCATGTACACAACCCCTCCGTCACGGGCAGTTTTCCTTCTTCTAGATTGGTTACCTTACCAAGGCTTAAGGAGACAACTTTTCTTTCTATTTACTGATCGCTGGAGGGGTTTATATGACGGTAATAATTGAGCCCGAGAAGAGTTGACACTTACATGAAGGCAACGTAGCCAATAAGAAATACTTCAATAATCATGATATAGATTTAGAGATATATTAACTAGATATCAAGCGTATTATCTAACTGACAGTAAATGCTAAGAGCTCCTTGCCTTTCTACGAAATTATTTTATTTTACTCAGACGCAGTTTATCAAACCATCTATGTTAACATGCTGTAAAATTTGAAATAGATGGTCCATCCATACAAAGCGATATGGTTTCAGTTTCTTTTGTTAAATGGCATATCAACCCTCGTGGGTTATTTAAAATCAAAACCGTCTTTTTAGAAAAAAACAGTAGGGGTGCTATTTAACCCATCGCTGAGGAGATAAAGTTTATAGTTTTTCCAAAGGTGCCAGTCTGAAAGTGAATATAATAGCACGACTAGAGTTCGAACTCGTTTACTACGATATCACAGTCCAGCACATTAGACGCTACACGACGGGGACTCAGAGTTTAATTCTTTTGTTGTTGATGTTTGGTTTGGTTTCTTCGTGAAATGGCTTATGAAACTGAGTTATTTAATGACAAAGGCATTCTTGAAGAAGAAATGTGCTGGCAGTATTTGGCCCATTACAGGTGGGATAAGGAGTTCATACCTTTCGCAAGGGTATCTCTCCGAAAGTGAACGTAATAACGCGATTCGAGTTCGAACTCTCTTACTCTCATGTCACAATTCAGCACGTTAGCCACCATACTACGTGGACTCATCCCACCTTGCTTTTTCAAAATTGCATGATTTAATGGATTCTTTTAAGGAATGAAAATTGTAAATTTACCGATGATTAACTACAATTGACTAAGAATAACCGATTTTGAAAAAAAGATGGGGAGAGGGTATTCAGATTGATTTTAACAGCATGTCAACACATCTAGGCTTATTTTATGCCGAGAGGTTAGGGAATCACATTCATTGTGCGTGTATATTTGCATTTTTTGTGTATCTGTTTCTTAATTGTTATTTGCACAGTTATATGTAATCAAGTATTCCAATCTAATACAAATAATTTGTATAAATCTATATGGTTTCAAGTATTCCTATCAAATACTAATAATGTATATACAATTATATGGTTTCAAGTTACTATTTATATTTAATGATAATCATCTGACTACATAAAATTTCTTGATTTCCAGTAACTTATGATAATCATTAATAATGGACTTAACAGTTTTATAAAACCCATTGGTGCAACGCCAGCAGATACTCCCACTCCGGGTCAAAGTGGACCTGGGAGTAATAGCAATGATGGTTTGGATTGTTAGTTTTTATTGCATATCAACCTTCTTGGGATATTTAATGCCAAATCCACCCTTGTAGAAGAACAGTTGTGGTGTTTTTTAACCCAGAGCAGGTGGGATAGAGAGTTTATAAGTCCAAAAGTGAACGTAATATCGCTACTGGAGTTCGAACGCGCTTACTACAATATCGCAGTCTAGCACTTTAGCCACGAAGACTCAGCAATAGTCCTCACTGAGCACCAGAACTGCAGCCTCACCATCCAATACTTTTTAGTATTATACCCTGGACACCCCTTTATGAGAGGAAGGGTGGTCTTGCCCTATTGCCGGGGTTAAAGTCACTGTATTATAAACCCCATCAACTGGAGTTAAGGAAACGATTAACAGATGAATAAATATTAATCACTCAAAATCTATCAGATTTACCTTATTTTCAAGTTCAAAAGAGGACTTTTTCTTTTTTGCAGAAGAAAGGGAAAATCTCATCAATTTTAAAGAGTTCAAATCTTGGGCTCGGAGTGGAATTCGATAATGTGAATTAATTGTAATTTTAAATTTAACCTCTCTCTCTCACACACACACACACACACACACAGTATATGGGCGCCTCTGGCGGTGTAATGGTTAGCAAGCTCGACTAGCAAACCTGCGCGTGTGTTTGTGTCTCAATGGGTGCTTCTTTCATATGACCTTGTGCGATATCTAAGTAAAAAGCTTATAAAATTAATACACACGCATACAGTATATATATATATATATATATATATATATATATATATACGCGGTGTGCTGAAGAGTTCTCAACCCATTCAAAAAAGGAATTACTTTTTTCTTTTTTAAAATCATCGCATTTTTTAAATTTGTTTGTTTATTTATTCATTCTAGAAGCGTGAAAGAAACTTGAGGAATCATGTGCCAAGTGTGTTGAAAAGTAGAACTCAGTTTGTGGTATGTTATGAACGTTTCGGTGTACTAGATCATTTTTTTTTTAGTCGGGCCGAGATCTTTTCAGCACGATCTCGTAAATAAAAATAAATAAAATTGCAATTCAACAAACTTAACTAAGCACAAATGTATACAGATGAAGATATGCATTTGAGAGAGAGAGAGAGAGATTATCCAACTGTAGAATGAAAATGGTTGATTGGTGTGGTAAAAATGGTTAGCTAGCTAGGTTAGTAGACAATTGTTTGCAAGTTCGAATCTCACTGGGTGCTCCATACGTCTGGCTCCGAGTCAAACTAGATTCGGCAGAATAAATGACCACTGATAGAAATTAATTTTCTCACAGACATACTTTTCGGGAAACCCCCAAAACGCGTATTTTTTTTTACTAATTAAAAAAAAAAAGAAAAAAAAGGGAAGTATGGTACAAGCTCAACTGGTAGAAAAAGTGGGTAGGGAGATGGTTTTATATCCATCTTCCTGGTTTTCTTCCTACTTTGAAAATCGGTAATAAAACAGCTTGGTTCTCTATATCAACTCGAAACCCAACCGGCGGTAAAACCAACTGTACCAACCGCCCAACACGCGTATTTTTACGCACATTTGCTTACATTGAGATGGATGCATTTTTGTGTCTTTAAAAAGTAGGATAAAAAGAAAAAAAATAGAAAGATCGCGCCAAAAACATTCTTAAAAGTAATTCGTGCGTAGTTATCGGGATACAGAAATATACTGAGTGCAAAAGTTTGCAGCAGTCGTTTTTTGAAAATTAGCGACTGAATATAGCAGTTTTTCATTGAAAACATTTGTATAAACCAAAAGGAATATAGCTGTATGTACACACCTAAGATAATTCATTTGGCTATAAATATACATACTTACCTAGATAGGTATATTTTCTTTATCGTTATTCTATTACGAATTTTTTCAATTAATTTTTTGTCGTTCATTTGTATTAATCGATCACATTTCTAGAGGACATCTACCTACCTACCTACCTACCTACCTACCAAATTATATTTGGTAGGTAGTATATCGATATATTATGCTATCTTTATATCTCTCACCCTCAAGATACACACACATTGCAAAGTCGGCTATGGCTGTAGAATACACCGACTGCACTTCTGCAGAGGGGTAAGAACCCACCAACGAGTGTCCTGGTTATGAGACTAAACAATCTGATGGCAAGGTTTCAATAATGCTGGCGCTTTGAGGACTGCAGAATACACCTTCATGGCTATCGCTCCTAGATCCTCTTTGGCCTGGAGTGGTAGCACCTGATTGGGCCCGATCTATGACTTGAATAGAACTAAACTGCGTAATTATGCTAAACTGAATTTAACTGTGTGTAAACAAAATCTATACTTATACTAAACTGAATTGGTTAAATTAGAACTGTTTGACTAAACTGAATAGCTTGAAATAGAAATGTTTTTGACAATTAAATGGTGTACTTAAAGCGAAACTGAATTGTTTTAATAGAACTGATTATTTGTATAAAAATGTATTTGGCATTAAATAACCTACAAAGGTTGATATGCCATAAAACAGTAACAACTCCAACTCATATATATATATATCCCAAACTGTTTTCTTTGTTCAAATAGAATTAAATTAAGTTGTAACATTCTTACACGTTAATTTTAATTATGCTCCATCCTACTTTTCACGTACACACAAATGAGAAACATCTTTTTTTCGAAGCTTATTTTCTTAGATTTTTTCTTTTGTTTTGTATTCTTCTAATAATTTATTTTCATATCAATTTTATTTTTATTACTTTTTATATTCGTATTTTAATTTTATTTTTTTTACTTGGCTCCCACCCGGTCCGCATACCCTCACCTCTACCCTCCCACCCCTGACATAACACGAGCCGTAGTGTAATTAGATTCCACTTGGCGTTGTGCTGCTTTTAGATGCGAGCTGAATTTGCTTGTTTATATTATTTCAATTTGGTTGTCCTAAAATATTAACTTCATCTTCTCACCCTGGAAAGAAAAAGAAAAAAAAAAGCGTAGATCTTTCTCCTTTGTGCGCGCGCACACACACACAGTACGTATGTTATATAGCATCTGCCGTTGTTAGCAATGGCGCGATGTAACAAAGCTCCACCCCTCAAAAGAGGGAGGGACTGTCTGTAAGTCTGACTTCAGAAGAGTAGTTCGATCAGAGACACACACACACACACACACACACACACACACACACACACACACACACACACACACACACACACATATATATATATACACAAAATGTACTTATTAGAGTGTATGCTTTTGTGCATGTATGTGTACACACGCGTCTACATTTAAATATACAGTTGATATCAAGATGCGAAATTTGCTTGCGAAAAAGTGGTAAAAACTAAAGCAACACTTATGTGTTTAAAATTTACACATTATCACTCACTAAACGGTAAAAACGTTTTCAAATATATATGTATTTGTAAACGTTTACTTTAAGTCTTTCTTTTTAAACTAAAACATCAAATAAAGGATTTTTCTTGTAGAAACACACACGCACACACAAATATATATATATTATATACATACACATATACAATTTATGTGCACGTGTTCAATAAAACTTATATATCAGACTCAAGTAAAGAACATTTGTTTAAAACTTGCAACACACAAACACACACATTATTTCTATCTATCTATCTCTCTCTCTCTCTCTCTCTCTCTCTCTCTATATATATATATATATATATATATATATATATATATATATTTACAAAAATTCTCATTACATTTATACATTACTGTAGTCAGGATAAAACGGCACATCATAACGAAATTTCTATCTGAGCATTATACTTTTGCTTCAATTTGAGAATAAAACAATTTCCTGTCTAATTTGAAACTTAAGTTTATTTATTTATTTTTACTTCTGTATTCACACTGAATGACTTTTTCCTTTTATTAACCGAATTCCCCTTATAACAGCGATAACTATGAAATGCTAACTAGAATCTTTCCCTCCTTCGGATATGAAACAATCAATCATCAGAGGTCAGTTATGGGTTCACGTGTCGTCTGATATATAGCTACAATTTTGATTATATTGGCAAATAAACCTAACACAGCAAAAATGGCATATCATTGCGAGATTTTCATTAGAGCAAGACAATTCCCAAAAGAAGAATCAGAGACCGTTCCTACGGAAACTTAACTATTCACGGATTGTCTAATAAACTAAAATGTTTATTATATTGCGTACCGAAGTTCGCAGAAGTTGTTTTTGAGATATATATATATATATATTAAGAAAAAGAGAAGAGAAAAGGTGTGTGTTTGCATATGTGTGTGTGTATGAGAGAGAGAGAGAGAGAGAGAGAGAGAGAGAGAGAGAGAGAGAGACACACATTACTCTTTGTAAATATAAAGCTATGACTTTCTGTGTTCAACTAAAAAATTCAGACAATTTAACAATTTAAAACCCTAATATCTAGTTTTCACCGCTTCCTTCGAAGTAAATCTCTTGGATAAATATATAGACATTGTAAAGTCACAGCTCAAAGAGCTGTGACACGAATCAGTTCTACAATTGGTTCGAGCACGCAACTCAAATTACTTGAAATACTGTGTAGCGTCGGGTACGAAGGTTAATCAATAAGTCCGTAGTCTAACATGTAGCTGCTGAATTTATATTTGACCTTTTCACTGTATAAAGTTCGATCTAAATGATTATTGCTCACCACTGATTAATACGCATTGACAAAAGAGAATATGTTGAAAATCATTGAGTGTCATAAGGTAACTGCTTCTTTTTTATTATTACACTGTAGAATTATTTTTGGCTTAGTTCTATACATCCATGAAGACAGGAGAATGAAACGAGGTACTATTCACAATTCACTTAAATTTACATGTGAAGATCCACCTTATAAGAGAGCTTGAGAGAAACTTTCATTACTGTCCCACCAAAAGTTTTAAAAGGAAAAAAAAGTGACGTTTTTAACTAAAGAGACAATAACATCCAACGTCAGAATGCACTGAAATCACACATTTTAAGCCAAGTAATTTTCAGATAGGTTTTCCTATATTTAAAGTGGAGAATATCAGCAATATTATATATATATATATATATATATATATATATATATATACTAGAAATCGGTCACTTGAAATTTTTCTACCCCATCAGACGGAAATGATTGTGCAACCCACGTGAAACTAAGTAATAAACTTCTAGTTTTCATAATTATGATATTTTCTAGTTTTTATACTGCCCTGCAAGAAAAGCATTAAGAAGCATATTATGCAAACATATATATACACACTCATTCACACATGCATGTATGTATGAGTGTGTATATATATATATATATATATATATATATATATATATATATATATATATTCCCGATTTTTAAAAAGTCCAACAGATATGAAATACCCAATTATCCGATGATAGCCTAAGGCCGAAATCCGTCGGGATTAAAAGATTAACAAAAACTCTTTACCCACGTTCTTTGTTCATCTTTTTTATTCTCTCTCTCTCACACACACATTATATATATATATATATAGAGAGAGAGAGAGAGGTGGGGGGTTAACAGTGGAAAAAAATGAGAGACATTAAAATATGTTGATAAGAAACCAAATGATGTACTTGGCTTATGTTTGTGTGTTGTCAGTGTGTACAATGATAAAAATATTTGTCATTTATACTGCCAAGCGTTTGTCACGTGCTGGGAATTTGTGTACACCTCAGCGCGGGGAAAAAAGACATCTTAATAAACTGTATTAAATAAATAAACTTTTTTTTTGTGGCTATGCACATGAAATGAACCAATATTAAACACTCGCTCCTATCATAAAAAAAGCTTTTAATGTGACATTAAACTGTATTGCTATTTAATAACCAAAGTTTATGTTATGTAACAGAATGCGCCCTGTTGATTTTACAGAATTCGCATATCCACACCTTTGCTTAAACGCACTGGTGATGTCGGTATTTGTTCTGTATCTAAGTATTTGAGTGAGTGCGTTCTCAAGCGTGTGAATTTGAGCGCCTCTTGTCCGATTTTATCAGCGGATTTCATCATAAAAACGTATGTGTATATATCGTACAATCATACGCTTTCGTTCTGCCTCTCATATATATATATATATATATATATATATATATATATATATATATATATATATATATATATATATATATATATATTATATGCACAGACATATGCACGTGAAAAGTCGGAAAAAAAATCGACACGATGACCCGAGATCAATTCCTGAACGAAGCCCTCTGCACTTCACATAGCGCTTATGACCTTAGGAAAAGTATGAATAAAACTATTCTCCTTCCAGCAACAGATAACTTGTTGGGCCAACTGGGCTCTTTAACCTTGGTATGGCAACCGGTCGAGGAGAAGGAAAAATGAATAAAAACCTGATAAACTAAGTTTGAAATTGATCTTGTGTCAAATTCTGCTCGAACGATGTGGTTTGAATATATATATACATTGACTCTCCCCTTAAATCGAGATGTGAAACACAATCAAGTTTTGAGCGGAGGCTTTTTATGCTCAAATGAAGTTGAAGGCAATGCAAAAAGACTCAGTTCCGTCGGCATCCCTTTATTTTTGTTTGTTTGAGGTTCTTCAGGGAATCGAGCAATGAGTCCATCCCTGCTTCTTTTATACCACGGGGAAAGAGCTGCCAAGGTTGACATCTCCTACAGCTAAGCTGATCTATATATCTAAATTGATCGAGTGCTTAGAAAGTATAAACAGGTCAGGTACGACATTTTCATCGAAGCAATTGGACAGGGAAGACGCATTTTGCGAGGTTATAAGATCTAATGGTAGCGAGTAGATATACTTTGATGAAAACATAGAAATAAATGTAGATGTCTTCTTAGGTTTTCTTAACAATCATCTTATGGAAATTCAAATATATGATATTTATGATATTTAACGAATGAATATATACATCACACTACATACGGTATGCTATATGAATGATTCACTTTGTCGGTTAACTTTTTGGAAATGTTCAGTAAACACATAGAAACATGAATACATATACATACACTCACTCACAGATAGATATATGTATATATATATATATATATATATATATATATATATATATATATATATAACACATATATTTACACACTCTTATACTCAGAAGATATATATATATATATATATATATGTGTGTGTGTGTGTGTGTGTGTGTGTGTGTGTGTGTGTGTGTGTGTGTATTGATATCTATGTGCGTGTATATATATCTGTATGTGTACATATATGCACAAACGCAAATATATATACACGCAGATATCTATATAGATGCCCACACACATATACATATATACGTACATACATGCACAAACCTAAACCCAATCACACACACATTTATATATGTGTATGAGCGTGCACGCGCATCATAGATATAAGTATTTGCCAAATGTTTTTTTGTCAGCACCCACGTGAACATGCAAAGCAGTGCCAAACTGTGGGTCAGACAAGAAGTGGGGATGACCCCCTTCTTGATAAAAAGCTAAGATAACTGGCCATGATCGATCCAACGGACCAGGGACATTATGATTGCTTTATTACTTAGCCATTTTTCGTGCACCTATCTCTGTCCATCAGACAATTACCTGTTGGTTTTCATCTGCATTCGTCTACTCTATAAAAATAAAATAAAAAAAAAGGTTCTAAGTCCAGAAAAAGCTGAAAGGAAAAGGCATTAAAAACATTAAGGAAAACTAGTGAAAAATCATAGATAAGCAGAGATTAAAGTAGAACGCAAAAGATGGTCGTTAGATAGATAAGCAAATAGATATGATATCACGTGCTGCCTGTCTCGTGGTTTGTGGTGTATATATATATATATATATATATATATATATATATATATATATATATATATATATATATATATATATAACACAAACACACATATACCAGATGTTAGTGTTGGAGACTATGTGAAATGCGAGAATTTCCTACGTTGATTTTCTTTTCAAGGAACCGAGTCCTCCGTGCTTGGAAGTTTAGCATAAAACAATCTTTACAATACTTATGCTAAGCATTGTACCATAGTAGACTAAACTTGGAGAGAGAGAGAGAGAGAGAGAGAGAGAGAGAGAGAGAGAGAGTTCAATAGACTGAGAGAGATGGACAGGCATGAACAGTATACGGCAGAATGAGACAGATGGATAGATATGAACAGACTGAGAACGTTGGCTTAAAAACCAATATTTCGTACGCCGATTTTCAAGGCGAATAAACGTCTTAACACTATCACCACTGCCTCCTATATGACTTCCTCTAATACTAAGGCATGCAAGCGGCTTCGTGATTGAGATAGTACAAGACGTGCGAGTTCATGCGCAAGTAGAAGCAAGAATTTCATCTATGCTGATTTTCAAGTCATCCATACACGCCTCGGGAGCATAACAAAACGTTCGTTGTCCGCTACCCATCATAGATTCTGCAATTTTTCACAAAGCTTACGATTGATAGATAACCTAAAGTCAGCCTTGTGGTTGAGGTCGTCACCTCATTCTACCGACACAAGAAGAAAATGATACTGTTCGAGCTAAAGGTGGGGAGCTTAAATTTTCGTACGCTGATTTTCACAGAAGTAATGTGCACAGTTTTGAAGAATTTTCAAAATAATCTTTCTATGTTTCTAGGTGTCTGGTCCCTTACAGACCTCTGCGAAACACACACACACACACACACACACACACACACACACACACACACACACACATATATATATATATTCACTCACGTATGTGCAAATATATTCACTCACACACATACACAAATACATACTTATATATGTATATATATATACACACACAAATATATATATATATATATATATATTTATGTATGTATATACACACACACACACACACACAAATATATATATATATACACACACAAATATATATATATATATATATATATATACACGCACACACATACACACACATACATACATATATATATATATACACACACACGCAAACACATATACACACACACATATGTACATATATATACACACAAATATATATATAAACACACACACATATATATATACACATACACACACATATATACACACACGCATACACACACATATATATACGTATATATATATATATATACGCACACATATATATATATATACATGCACACACATATACATACATATATATATATATATATATATATATATATATATATATACACACATTGATATTTATATATGCACACACACATATATATACACCCACATGTATAATACATACAATTACATATATATACATATACACACTCATACATACACACACATATATATATATTCACACACACACACACACATATACATATATTCACACACACACACACACACATATATATATATATATACACACACATATATATATTCACACACATACACACACACACATATATATATATATTTACATACACACACACCCACATATATATATATATTCACACACACAAACACACACATACATATATATATATGTATATATATATATATTCACATACACACATATACATATATATGTATATTCACATACACACGTATATATATATATATGTATATATATATATATATATTCAAATACACACACACACATATATATATATATTCACATACACACACAAAAAAAATATATATACATATATATATATATTCACATACACACATATATATATATTCATATTCACACACACACACACACACACGCGCGCACGTACACATACATATATATATATTCACATACACAAGACACACACATATATATATTCACATACACGCACACACACACACATATATATTCACATACACACACACATATATTCACATACACACACACACAAATATATTCACATACGCACACACACACATACACGCACACACATATATATATATGCTCACACACACACACACACACACACACACACACACACACACACACACACATATATATATATAGATATATATATATATATGGAAATAAACTGATTGCAATTCTGCTGTCACTATCGCCCCTCCCTACTCCATGATCTTGAATCAAAAGCAAAGGAAAAAATGAGCTCATTAGTTTGTAATAATAAATACATGCCGGGAGAACAGAGAAAGGTCCTTAAAAATAATCGAGGGTTTAAAGGTGAAGGAATAAGTTGACATAAAGAAAAAGAAAAGAAAGCTAGAAGAACAAGAGAGAGTGAACTAAGGACGAGTGGGGAAAGTCTTTTGAACTGTAGGGGGGAACAGAGAGGAGAAGAATGAGGAGTATAAAGCAGTCAACCAAAAAAGCACAAAAAGAAAGAAAAAAAAGTAAGTAATATCAAAAACCGTGTACGTATCTCTCTTAGTGTGTGTGACTGATAGAATTAAAATATGGATATTCCACATTTTCTGTATTTTTATCAATTGAAAATGTAAGATTTCATAAAAAGGTAGTCGTACTTGTAATAGAGAATTAGAATCTAAATAAACAAATAAAAACAAACGAAGTTATCTCATACGTGTAATACTGAGGTTTATCATCGGGTATGTGAGAGTCTGTGTTGAGTGCGTGCACTCGCACAAGTCTGTAAACGTATGAGTGAGTTAGGCACTTCTCCGAATGGATAGGCTTTAAAAGCCTCGTACACCTATGTTCGTAAACAACTGGACACTGTATAAAAAGTTTTTCTTTTATGCATAACCATGAGGATAAGATTGTGAGTATGTGTAAAATGTAGAGTTTGGCATGTATATGCAAATAGATACCTATGTGTTTCACCAATGGTTCGGCAGACCGGGGTTCAATCCTAGGTCGAGTCATACCAAATAAAAAAAATTAAAAAAGCAAAAAAAAACACTCAGCATTATAAGGTAAGGATTAAGGGTAAAGTAGAGCAATCCTGGGAATGGAGTGGTGCCCTTCCCTCCATCTCAGTGTAGTAGCTATTGAAAATGGAGCCTTCAGGTCACCCTCGACTAAGGTCGCCAACTTAACTTTGACATAGGCACAT
>CAUZXS010005432.1:142500-145000 GCA_963585895.1 Sepioteuthis lessoniana | reverse complement strand
ACACAGCGTTAGAGTCGCCGCTTGTATCCAACCAAATTTTACAGGAAACATTCAAATTTTTACTCAAATAAATGTTTTAGCCTTTACTTGATATTGTGGAATTAAAAAAAAAATTAGAGAAGAGAAAGGAAGGGAGAGAAGAGAGAGAAAAGAAAGAAAAGAAAGAAAAGAAAAAGTAATTGGAAACAAAACATAGGAAAGAAAAAAATGAAAAGGAAAGAAAAAAGAAATCACTAATTATTTCATTTTTTGTCAGATAGAATAGTCAAAATAAAAGCTACAGAAAAAAAAATGTCTGATTTTAAAAGAAAAACGATTTTTAACCACTTTCACGTTATATATATATATATATATATATATATATATATATATATATATATATATATATGTTCACTCGTACACTATGTTCTATATTCGGAAAAGTTGAAAGAAATCACTTCCTTTCTCACTCTTAGACATACACATAAAATTTTACAAAAAAGTCGTGGCTCGAATGATAATGATGTAAATATTTCTTTTCATTAAAGAAGAGATTTCTAAATCGGTCTTCTTGATTGTACCCATGTTCAGTCCTTGCTTACAAATTCATACTTGTCATCTCGTGCCCAAACGAAGCTTTACATTTGGGGATGCTTTGCAAGCGGAATTAGTAATTTTTTTATTGTGAGTTCGATTCTCACTGGGTGCCTCGCACTTCTGGCCCGGTCTTTGTACCACAACGAACCTAAGATTAGAAAAGTATTTCTCTTGATTCTGAAGCCCAGTGATTCACAACTATTTTAACCTCTAGTTCCTTTTGATTCTCATTTTACTCTGGTCAGCCTCCATAGCCATTCGATATTTAAAAAATCCTCTTGTATTTCATTAATTAGATATTCAGAATCGCATTAAAAAATATTATTCAAATATTATGTGTATTGTAGAAGTAAAACTAATTTATTGTATGACCCCCCAACCACCCCCCAAAAGTATTAAATTTTAATGCAAACGGACGTCACTAATAAAATAATTCAAATATATTTACCACTATTGTGGGTTCCTAATTCATAATTTTGCTTGTGTTGACCCGTAAAAATCTCATTTAGACATCCACCACAAGGGACCATATGAGCACCAGTGGAGAACCACTTGAATGAGGGTCAGCAAACCGATCTACACTAGCGCAGAAAGTTTGACCCTCATTGACTTGCTCACTATCATACCTTTTTATAATATCTACTTATAAATGTGAGTAAACATCTGTATACTCAACTATATACAAGGCAATTGCTGTAGAGCAATGGTTAACAAGTTAGTACCAAACTATTAGTGTCTATGTTCGATCCTCACCGAAAGCACGTGTATGGTAACTCTGTACCCTACTTCACTAACTCTCGTAAATATAAGGACACCTCACCGTTGAGTAGTGACTAGGAAGCTCGTCTTGTAGACGAGTTTGATTCGCATCGACTGTTTCACACTTGTTGCCAAATGCAAGATTTACGAAAGTTTAGTAATTCCGTAAGCTTTTTGCTTAGATCTGACTCAAGGCCGAATAAATAGAGCACCCAATGAGACTCGGATTCACTCGTGAATGTTTGTTAGTTTAATTTGCAAACCTTTATATTACTCGAGGCGCAAAATTTACCCAAGTTTAGTCTTAGCTGATATCGGGCCTTTGATTTTAAAGATCAATGAATATAAGCTTGTTCGACCATTCCCAAGTGAAATGAGTTCGATCCTCACTGAGTGAACCTTCAATGTTTTTCACTCCGGTTTAGAAGTCAATCATCAAGTGGTTCGCCTAGACTTGGCCTAATATCAGGCTAAGCTTATACCAACTGATTTGAATTTTATTTCAAGAAACAGTCTTCGTATATACAGTGTAACCCGATATAAGAGAGTTTTCGGGACAGAAGTCGTCTCTTATATCCGGGTTGGGCCTATTTTGTTGAGGTAACACAGGCTCTAATTTGGGATTTGAGAAAATCTCTCTTATACCCAGGTCTCTTATATCCGGGTTACACTGTACCAACTTGCCAGTTTTGTCAAGGCTGTAACGTTTCGTGATTACTATAAAAAAAAACAACAAACAAACAAACACATTCACACAAATTTAGTTTATTTAATGACCTATCCAATTTTGGTAATTGAATGTCAAAACTATGCCTGTAGAAAAACAGTATTGGAACTATTTAACCCATAGCTGAGGGGATAAGAGATATCATTTTTTTTCCCAAAGTATGAATTCCTCAAGTGAACATAATAGAAAGATTGGAATTCGAATTCGCTTACTTCGATGTCGCAGTCTTGCACGTTAGCCACAATACTACTTCAACCCCTTTCCAAAATCCTTTCAGTTTTCAACCAAAGGCCGCTTTATCTTGAGTCTATAAAAAAAAACCTTCTCTTTGGGACCACTGTAAAACAAAACAGTAATCAGCCATTTCTGACATTAAATTATTCTGTAATCATCTTTTAAAACGAGTATTCGCTTTATAGTGGTCAACTTTGTTGAAAA
>CAUZXS010005432.1:117500-132500 GCA_963585895.1 Sepioteuthis lessoniana | reverse complement strand
TTAAAATCTATACATAACCAGAATTCTCATATTTGTATCCAAATGTAACCTATAAAAAAAATTGCATATTGTAGAGAGGATTTTAATAGAACAATATGCTTAAGTTGTTCTAACTTTGAAAAGGCTATTTTCAATAAAAATGGGGCTCAAAAGAAATGGCCAGACGAGGGAAGTTTGCTAACCAATTCTTCACGATGCAGCATTCTACCTTCCTGCTTATTCGTAGACGTTTGTTTGTGTGTTTGTGTGTGTGTGTCAGAAAGAGACTCATTGTATGTGTCTAAGGTCGAGGGTAGGGCAGTTGAGGGAGTGGCGATTTTCTTAAGTATTTTTATTTTGACTACTAATTTATTTGAACAGCGCATTTTATCCTTTTTTTTCAAATCTTATTTTACTTCACAATTTAACCATTATTTTAATTTTGGCAGAACGAAATGAATTCAATTTTCACAAAACTCTATAAATAAGCATATAAATCCTAACCCCCACATATTCTTTCAGTTTGGCTTTTCTTTTATATATTACTCAAGATAGGGAGAGAGAGGGTGTGTGCGTTGCCCATAAGTAAGAAGACTCCTAATAATTATTTTCAATTCCAGGATTTTATTTTTACTGAAATATTATGCAAGTAAAACGAATATTATTAATCACCAAATTGTAAAGCACTGGAACAGAATAAATTATGTATATATAGCAGTCAAAAATAAGTACAATATACGTATTATTTATTTCGGAGGCGTTCGTGGTATAATTGTTGCCGTCGTAGAAAATGGACACGGTGACTCGATTTCAAGTCCTTGAAGAAACTTTGCGTTTCATATATCTCAAATATGTTTAGGAAAGGTATGAATCCGACTATTCTCCCTCCAGTTTGGGGTAAATAGTAGGACAGACTAGGCTCTTTAACCTTAATATGGTAGCTGGTTTAGGAAAAAGAAAACTTGGTATTCAAAGCTGTTGAACTCAGCTTAAAATTTGACCTTGAGTCGAATCCTGTTTCTGCGTAGGAATTGGATAAATATACAAGTTTAAATTCGGCGAAAGAGGTTCGCTCTGATTGCGTTATATGGCCTATCAAACCTTAAAGATTATGTAATGTGTGTGTATGTTTACACACACACACATATATTTGTCAGTGAATGGTTTGTACGTAGCATCTTTAAACGAGCCAGAGCTCATTTGTTTACATATAATCAAATGGTTTCATGTGTTGTTATCCAACACCGATATTTCTATTTGATATTGATCATTTATTGGCATACAGTAAAATGGTTTCAATTAATGCTCTCGAACACTAAAAATTCTATTTGATATTGATAAAGTATCTTGTAATCGATTGAACAGTTCTATTTAACCCATAGATGGGATTAATAGGATCTACCAGTGAAGAAGTTCTCCAAAACCAAGAATGAAGCCACGCCATCAAATGCTGTTTAATGTCATATTCAGGATATTAAATAGTTTCAAGTATTAGTAATTATCATATTTACCCAACCCCTCCGCTCGGGCAGGATATGACACAAGGTCAATTTTTAAGCGGAGTTTAACAGGTTTGAATTCAGAGATTTCCTTCTCCTAGACTAGTTGCCTCACCAAGGCTGAAGAACCCAGTCTGTTCTACTATTTACCCATAGCTGGAAGGAGAATAATTGGATCCATACCTTTCCCAAGGGTATTAGTGCAATGCAATCAGTCTCGCCCAGGATTTGAACTAGTGTCGCCGTGTCCATTACATCACGGGCACGATAACTGGTTGTCTTTCATTAGGGTCTGAGTGACAGCATGTCTCCTCAGGTCTCCACGTCTCTTCTGAGTTGTCTCACTGTTCTTAAAAATGCTGTGGTCTTTATACTTTTTTCTCTGACTCTTTATTTTTACCAGTTCCTGCAATTCTTTTCTCCAAGCTTTGCTACTGGCTGCGAGAGAAACATATCCATTTTAAACTGTCACCCGTGTCCATTTCCTACGACGATAACCATTACACCACGGGCACTTAGTGTTACTAATTATTCAATATTATTAATTTGTTTGTACACAGTAAAATGATACAATACTTCTATTTGACTCATAGATGAGGCCCTAACAGGTTAGAGTGGATTTGGGAATGATGGCAATAAAGGAGTACTTCACATTCCCCAAACCTCCAGATCTGGAACCTCATCATCAGATGGCTTAGTGTCATATTCTAGATGTTTGTTGGAGGAATGTCTTACCGCACGGCAGAAATGCAGTCGCCGTATTCCACAGCCCCAGCCAACTCAGCTGGTACGTGCACATATGTGTGTATAGGTGTTTGTGAAAACTGCATAATCTTCCCAGCCGTCCCTCATAACTTCACGCCCTACCATCAGCATTCCTTCGCTTGGACGAGCAGTGCTCTTCAAAATAGGGCTGCTCAGATACAAGAGTCACCACCGGGGTAAGTCCTTGCCATGGGTGGACACAACGATGTTTAGAAATGTAACTATACGCTTCCCACTGTATACGTCACTCTCGGAAATAATGTGCCAGCTGAGAAATAGTCACTCTCCTCACCAGACAAACTCAATAGGGGTACCAGTTTAATTACGATGACCTGACTATGAAACAGATAGTACTGGGCTGCACAGTACCAGTAGCGCATTAAGCGACCTGACACAAACATCACAAATATATATATATATATATATATATATATATATATATATATATATATATTAGTAAGTTAGCCACCGTAGTCGAGGGCGAACCGAAGGCTCTCTTTTCATTTGCTTCGACACCAAAGTGTAGGGGAGAGTACTACTCCTTTCCTTGGATTGCTCCACTTATCCTTTATCCATACCTTATAATATTGAGTGTTAAGCAAAGAGGTGTCATTTACCATTTTTTGAGACTTTGGTATGACTCGACCTGGGATTGAACCTCGGTCTTTCGTATCATTTGCAAACACTAACCATTATGCCAATAGTTGATGCACATACATAAAAATGCATTATATGTTTGTATAAATTTTTGATGAAACTTAATAATGTTTATTATTTAGAATATTGGAACAATTCTCTTTGTTCTATTCACTACAGCAGGACATATAGCATAATGGATATAGGCGTTTGGTTAATGAACTTTTAAATGAAATCATATGGAGATTGCCGGTTCGATCCTAACTTCAGGTAAAAATAACAAGGAATACTAATTTTAACTAAACACTTGTGCCCGGTTAACCAAATTAGAACAATCTACCCCCACCTGAACTGAAAGTTCGCTTCGAAATTTCATGTCGACAAGAAACACCTGAAGAAGACCAATGTGCACATCGACCGAAACGTGGTAAATATCACAAAAATGAAGACTGCAACCTCGAAGTAAGTGAGTTCGAACCCCAGCCGCGCTATTACGTTCATTTTCGGATTAACACCCCTGAGTAAGGTATTATCCTCCTGGTTATGGCTTAAGTAGTATCACTACTGTTCTTTAAGGATGCCTTTGGTATTAAATAACCCACGAAGACTGATAGGACATTAAATAAAGAAAACCAATATATTGCTGTTTTATTAGTCTACGTTAGCAGTAATTTACACTTGGAGTAACTTTCAAACCTCACGGTGTTTGACCTCATCTTCAACCACTGATCTTTGCCACGAAATTCAAGTAGCCCTAACAAATGAGCACAAACAACTTCCTGGAAAGACTTTCATTCTAATGCTGTAACATGCTTATCTTTATAATTTTTCTACTTGCTCGAAAATCTTATTTGATAAACTCACTCGCTGCTTAAAAAAGAAAAGGAGAAACAAAGAACGTAATTTCTTTTTCTTCATGGAATTTCTCATAAGATATTAATTTTATTTTCGTCTCTCTTTTTCTTGGGACAAACAAATACTGGCGTCATTTTATCAGTAATTAATATTATATTACCTTCAAGTTGTTAGAACTTTTCTCTTTTATATTAAATAAATCAATAGTTTCAGAAGACCGGAAAATGAAACTAGTCATAAACTTCGTCCCAATTCCAGAATTATTATTATTATTTCCACAGACCAAATTTGCATCATGACTATGTAATTACTGTTAACACCTAAGCACCATCAGATTTTTCTATTATGTTTCCAAGATATTAAAAAAATGTTATAATTTTTTTATCTTTCACTTCCTTGAAAATCATTGTTAGTACGAAAGGATGCTGAAAATTTCTCAGACAGATTAAGCAGAGTATGGCTACCAACGAAGACACCTACATCTGTCTTGCTGGTGTAGCTTAAAATATGCTGACTGTATCCTCTGTAGAGGGGGTAAGATACAACCAATAGAGTGTTTGGTTAGGTTTTATGGCATATCAACCTTTGCAGGTTATTTAACGCCAAATCCATTTTTATACAAATAGGCAGCTCTTTTCCAAACAATTCAGGTTAGCATGAGTACACAGTTTAATTGTCAAAAACAATTCTATTTCAAGTTATTCGATTTAGTCAAAGTTCTTATTCAAACAAGTTTTTCTAATAAGATTTTAAACAAACCTGAGCTCATTTTCCTTCACAGTTAAGATTTCAAGCATTTCTATCCAGTATAAATTATTCTATTTACTTTTCCTCATTTGTTTACACACAGTTAAATTATTACGAGAGTTGTCATGTAACAGCAAGAATTTAACATCAGTCATTTGTTGGCACACATTTGAATAGATACGTATAATATGTAAGAGATTAACAATTTAAAAGGTGATTGAGCTTATAAGTTTGCCCACAGTTAAGTGGTTTCAAGTATTATAGTTTTTGATTATTTCTTCAAGATTAAGGCTGGCAACTACGCGGTCTGTGTCGCTATCCACACTTTCTTTACTATAGTTCCTTTGTTGGGGTTTTATTGATCCCAGGCATGTTTGGCTTTACGGCATATCAACCATTGCATGTTATATATATATATATATATATATAATTTCTGAACCTATTTTGGAGATAAAACTGTCATTTGTTTACACACTGATAATTGTAAACAATTCTATTTCAAACAATTCAGTTTAGCATAAGTACACAGTTTAAATGTCAATCAGTTCTATTTAAGTGGAGGTGCCCGTGATGTAATGGTTATCGTCGTAGGAAATGAACACGGTGACACGATTTCAAATCCTGGACGAGACTGGTTTCATTTCACATAGCACTAATACCCTTGGGAAAGGTATGAATCCATTTATTCTCCCTCCAGCTATGGGTAAATAGTAGGACGGGCTAGGTTCTTCA
Organism: Sepioteuthis lessoniana; assembly: GCA_963585895.1. NCBI lineage: Eukaryota > Metazoa > Mollusca > Cephalopoda > Myopsida > Loliginidae > Sepioteuthis > Sepioteuthis lessoniana. Next base: position 127,287 of record CAUZXS010005432.1, on the reverse strand, counting down.
GCCTTGGTGAGGCAACTAGTCTAGGAGAAGGAAAACTCTGGGTTCAAACCTGTTAAACTCCGCTTAAAAATTGACCTTGTGTCATATCCTGCCCGAGCGGAGGGGTTGGTAAATAGGATCAGTTCTATTTAAGTCATTGATAGGACCCTATCAGGTGCTACCACTCCGAGACAGTGAGGACCTTGAAGCGATGGCAATAAAGGGGTGCTCCGCATTCTCTAAAGCTAAAACATCAGATTGTTTCGTGGCATATCCAGGACACTTCCTGGGGTAGTCTCACCCCTCTGCTTAGATGCAGTTGGTGTATTCTGAACCAATGTGATGTACTGGGTATAGCACTTAAAAGCCTTTGATCGGGATGATTTGCTTTCTTTGCTAAATGGTATATCAACCGTCGTGGGTTATTCAATACCGAGGCCACTCTCATAGAAGCACAGTAGTGATACTATTTCACCCATAACTGGAAGGATAAGAGGGTTCACGCCTTTCCTAAAATTATTAATCCCAAAGTGAACGTAATAACGTGATTGGATATCGAACTACAATGTCGCAGTCCAGCACGTTAGCCATTATGCTTTGGGAACTCCTCTCTCTGGCGGTGAGGCTCAAGTTCTGGAGATCTGAAATGTATACAGTACCTCTTCATTGTTATCACTTCCAGGTCCACCTTGAGTAGCAGAACTTGTTAGGATTCCATCAAAGGATCAAATAAATGTGTTTAAAATTATCTGCATTAAATATGACCATGCCCAAAAAAATCTCTTAAACAACTACATAGGAATCAAATTGAACTTATAATGAATGCAATTCCTTGATCTTTTGGCATAAAAATACCCTTGTCGAGTTAACATACCTTTAAAATCTTTCAAATAGAAATCTATTCAGTCCAATATTGTCACCTTGGTTCACATGAAGACAATATTGTGCAACTGTAATACATCCGGGAACGCTAAATCTGAGCATAAAGAGAAACTTTGAAAGGACAAAATTTCAGCCAATCAAGATAGTATGAAGCACTTAAGACCTTGTACTGGCATCTGATTGGTTGAAACACTAAGTATCCCCAATTTGTTCACTAAATAAAGAATGTAGAAATGTCGCCTCACGAGTCATAACTGTCTGTTTTAGTCATTTTTGTGTCCGATATGTTCTCCTATGATATCTCTTTCTATATAAGACATATGCTTTGATAGATTGATAATGTTTTCTTTAAAGTCAGAATTTGTAAACGTGTTGTACAGAAACTATTGACGCTCTTTATATTCAACCAATAATTTTACCAGAATTGATTAATATTTTTCGCCTGTATTTATATTCACCTTTACTGATCATCATAGTTTTGGTACTTGAAAGGAAATTTTAAAACCGTTAACGTAAATTCCCTATTAAAAACTTGTCTATTAGGTTTTAATTCGCCTCTCTCGCAAATATATATATATATATTTATATATATAACGGATAAGTGTGTGAATGATTCCTTAAAAAACCGATCTACAAATTCAATAAATTTTATTTCTTTAATTTTAGGGAAAATTTTGTTGAAAAAGAGAAGTTACAAACATTTTCTTCTTAGAAAAGTTAATATTTGGAAGAAAAAGTTCATTTAGTAGTCTGCATTGTCTAAATCGAGTTGATATACTTTGTTGTTTAACTGTCGGGTTTCCTTCTTTTCTAACGGTTGATTTTTCATAACGAAAGAATCCAGTCGGGCCCTATTTACGTCTAGCTGGAGAGAGAACAGATAGATTCATAACTTTTCTACAGATATTACGGTGAAGTGAAATGCGCACAGCCTCGTCCGGTATGTAAACTCTGATCACCGATTTGATTTTCGACGACTATAACCGTTACGCTAAAAGTACCTCTTGATACGAGAAAAATTAGTTGGTTATCATTGAGCGGCAAGTGATCAAAAAATTTAGAACTTTCCCTAGTATTTTCGACCTCTTTATTCTGTCATTGTTGTTTCAATTCTAAAAATGAGAGTCATTCCATGAATAAGTTGAATTCTACCTGAGAAGTTCTCAGTAAGAAATACTGTTTACAGTCGTACCATCTTCAAGGAAATCAATTGCAGCAGGGTCACTTCATCTCCTAGAAAACAGTCAACATGACCTTTTTACAGACTGTTGCGTCCGGAAATTTTTCTGTATTGAAGAGTCAGTATATTTCCACTCCATGGACAATTCGACGAGTATTGGCAAATCCATGCTTAGCCCATTTGTAAACATTTTTTTGTCTAAAACATACTCCTCCATACACATCACACATTCTTCTGTAAATTTCTCATGGTTTTATTTTCTCAGCCACCAAAATTTTATGAAGAGTTCTCATCAAACCTAATGCACTCTTATTTGCAGCCATTTTGAATTGCCCCAAAACATATTTTTGCAAGATGAAAATAATTTATACACTAATTGCAAACAATTTATGGGAAAAAATGTGGACAAGAAAAAAGTTTCGTTTCTTGATATTTTTGTTTAATGCCATATCAACCTACTTTGTTGTTTTTTTTAATGCCAAAGCCATCCTTGTAGAAGAATAGTTGCACACATGTATTGAAGGGATGAAGGTTTTTATGCCTTTCCCAAGGGTATGAGGACAAAAGTGAACGTAATAGCGAGACTGGGGTTTGAACTCGATTACTACGATGTCGCAGTTCAGCACATTAGCCACTACGTCACGGGGACTCTCTCTGGATTAAAAAAAGTAATAATAAAACTAAAGAATTTAGAAACACGCACAGAAATCTTATTTACTGAATGACCCTCGTACTATCTCTTCATGATCCGAGCCTCTTTCCGTGATTATCTGGCACTCTTCCGAGTACTCCTAGGATTGTCGTTACTTTCACTCTGATCAACGATATTCAACGGGTTTTAGGGAAGCATAATGTGATAATAGGCACAAGAGAAGCATAAAAGAAAATTTATTGATGGTTACTGAAGATGGGGGAAATGAAAGGAACAGATGTTAATGAGTGGCAGATTATAGACTCTTCTCAAGTTTTATGTATTCAGCACACGGCCTTAATGAAAATGATTAATCCTGTTCGTAATTCCTTATATAAAAGGATGTATGTTCTGGTTTAGACGGACGACAAGAACTTGCTTTTATGTTTCGTACACTTTAAATACGATTCTAGGGTTTCCTCTCACTGCATTGACAAACAGGATAAGCAGCCCTTCGACTAAATTTCAACCCTGATTTGATATACTATCTGTACGAAAGTCTTACAACTGACTCTTGATCTTCCGACATAATCCGGTGATAAACCGTTTTTGTAACCAACATTACAAGAAATAAATGACTTGACTGGTTAAGTTTTAAACCTGTTGTTTCTTGTCTTAGTCAAACGTACTCGACCATAGAGATTTCTAACTTGATACAATGACGGATCATACTAATTTATAATTTTCAGACCTGTTTTAGAATTTATCATAGTCATGATGCTTGTAATTCAATACAGATTCTAAATTATGTTTGGTTAACGAAGTAACCCGACAGACAATTCTTAGAGCATATCTTTATTAATGAGTAACTAAACAGAAACGAAGATCTAAAAAGAAATTAAAGGGATGGGGAAATAATAAAAATAAACACCCTGTATTTTATCTACTCGGCAATAATTTCCCTTTGATTATGCTTGGTTAGAATCAGTATTTACCGATGAGTTAAACGCACAGTCAGCTGGGGTAGTAGAATACGCAAAGTACACCTCTGCAGATGGGTAAGATCCTCCCCTGCAACAACAACGCGTCTCTTGGATATAACACTAAACTAAATCTGATTGTGAGGCTTCTGTTCTAGAGCCTTAAGGAACGAGGAGTAACCCTTTATTACCATTACTCCCAGGTTCGCTCTAACGTGGAGTGATAACACCTATTAGAGTCCGATCTATGGGTCAAACAGAACTATTTGATAATTTCCTTTATATGAAATCATTTAACCGTGTGCAAATAAATCATTTGTATTAAATTGATATATATATATGTATTTCATTGTTAAATGGTTTCAAGTATTCCTGTGTCCAAACGAATGAATAAGGTTGAATAGGATTATTTGTATTAAATAGCAATACTTGAAACCATTTAGTATTCAGGGTATGGCATTAAACTGTATTTAATAGTGAGGCTCTAGTCTCAGAGTTCGAGGGAATGTGGATTACTTCTTCATTACCATAACTCTCAGTTCCACTGACCCGTAGTGATTGCACCTGTTTGGGTTCCACTCATGGGCCAAACAGAAATATTCAATGTTTTATTATGGTTTTTTATTAATATTAAATAGAATTATTTGTATTAAAACGCCATACTTGAAACAATTCAATAGTGACCAAACAAATGAGCTCTAACTGGTTTAAACAATGTTACCTTCAAATTTTGGCATAATGGTCAGAATGTTCGCTAATGGTCCGGGGGACTGTGGTTCAATCCTAGGTCGAGTCATATCAAAGGCTTAAAAATATGCTACTTGATGCCTCTTTGCTTAACACACTGTATTCTAAGGTATGGATCAAGGTTAAGCGGAGCTATCCAGGGAAAAGAATAACGCCCTCCCTTACACCGCAGTGTTGTCGCTACTGAAAAGGAAGCCTTGGGGTCGCCCTTGAATACGGTTGGCCAAATTATGTATTAGTTTAGGCAAGAGTAAGTATGCCGACAGCACAAAAGCTCTTGTTTACTAAAGGGACGTACACGGAAAGACAAAAAAATCTTATGCCTCTTTAAGGTATATCGACTGAAAGATCTATACAAAACAATTTTCCTTGTTTCTATGGCAACCACCTATGTTACCTCCAAGCGATCGTTCGAAAACTTATAGAGAAACGCAAATAGCCGCGTTCAGGATTTGAAACCGAGTCGATGATAACCGTCGTGCTAAGTGCAACATTATATATATATATATATATATATATATATATATATAACATTCTCCGCCGAAATAAATTTATTATGACGACTTAACCGAGTTTGAGTCTCTATTGAATAGTACTATATATATTTATATATATATATATATATATATATATATAACATTCTCCGCCGAAATAAATTTATTATGACGACTTAACCGAGTTTGAGTCTCCATTAAATAGTACTATATATATATATATATATATATATATATATATATATATATATATATATATATATTCCAGAGAAAGGGTATGTATTCAGTACTCTGCTTCTGTGTAAACAGTAGACTATGCCTCTTGAAGCTTGGTTTAACAACTGATCTCTGAGATAGAAAACTTTATTCAAACCTGTGAAAATCTCCTTCGAAATTGACAGTGTCATATTCTGCTCGTACAGAGGAATGGGTAAATATGTATTGTATAAAACGGGCCGTGAAATATGTCTTACAGAAGACATGAAACTAACAAAATCAAAATTGCATTATGCGTTTATTTTCATACATGATATTTAGCCCTCTCCTCCATAGATAATGCTAACTTAAATCTCAAATGCTATTTTTCAAAGTCAGTTAAAATTTCCACGTGGGATTCTGTCATGTAAGTAATCATATTGTTAAGCGTATAAAAAGTAGAGTCACTGGATCCTGCGTGACAAAAATACCACTTTTCTCAAAAAGAGAATTCCATTTTCGAGCCACCAATTGATTCCTTCTGTCACTAAAGAGGAGGAGGAGAAAATCTTAACAACGGAAGGCTGATAGCCCTAAAGGTGTGGGGAGTCTAAATGCTTCCCTTCCTTTTGATATCTCAATTGACAAAATAAACAAACTCAATCCACAACTGTTTTTCGTCACGTGACAATGATATCCAATCAAAGAACAGACCTAGTCATCATCTTAAATCATTGTTTTTTCTGTTCCATCCTCTTTTTTCCATATTCTTACACCGAAAGCGAATGATCTATGATCTCCAGCCTGTCAATCATCATTTCCGCAGGTGTTGACCTCAGGATCAAACCTTTGTAACGACATAATTCAAATCTTAGCGTCGGAGGAGATAGGTGTCGAACACAGTTAAACATCTGTTTGTACAAAGGCAACAACACCCATGTTCCATTCTTGTTGTTGACGTTGGTCAGAGAATAGTCACAAGCACTTGGAGCCTGAAGAAAACTCTACGGAAAGTTCTTACATTTCCTTCATCCTTATATATCTGCCCGTGTAAAGAAACAAAGTTGAGTGAAACTTGGTCGTCGTACTTCCCACGACTCGTTTTGGTTTCTTTTAAAGAATTTTCACTTTTCGTTCATGTAGCTTTTCCAAGAATTTATACCATTACTGAGTAGTGCCGACAGCATGAGTTCCCTAGAATTTCTCGTTATCCGTCCCTATCAATTATCACTCTTGTTAAGTCCCCCAAACTGCATCCAGTGTCCGCACAGAGCCGTGGTAAGTCTTTCCCGGTCGACCAGAAAGGTTGTATTCATTTGTGGAAGTCCTTATGAGGACGACTCTTATGAGTCTGTCCTTTCTTCTCCAGTTTATAGGATGTTTTGTTTCACGATGGGAGGCAGGTAGTCATTCAGCTATTCAAGCAGTATCCATGTGTAGTTCCAATCTTGAAATCTGTCGTTAGATTGTCTTGGAGGTGCCCGTGGTGTTTTGGAGGTGCCCGTGGTGTAATGGTTATCGTCTTAGGGAATGGACACGGCGACACGAGTTCAAATCCTGGACGAGACTGATTGCATTTCACATAGCGCTAATACCCTTGGGAAAGGTATGAAACCAATAATTCTCCCTCCAGCTATGTGTAAATAGTAGGGCAGACTAGGTTCTTCAGCCTTAGTGAGGCAACTAGTCTAGGAGAAGGAAAACTCTGAATTCAAACCTGTTAAACCCCGCTTAAAAAAATTGACCTTGTGTCATATCCTACCCGAGCGGAGGGTTTGGGTAAATATGGTTAGATTGTCTTGGTTTCTTCCTTTAATGGTATATCAAGCTTCGTGGGTTATTTAATGCCAAGAATACCCTTATAGAAGAACAGTTGCGGTATCATTTAATCCCTTACCCAAATTTCTTAGTTCAAAAGTGAACGTAATAGCGCGACTGGAGTTCGAACTCGCTAACTCCGATGTCGCAATCCAACACGTTGACCACTAAGCCATGGAGAGGTTCCTCCCCTCACGCTTTGTTAGAATCCAGGTTGTGCAACCATACCGTTGTACTGATACACCTATACTTGAAACTATTTAATAACTTGTGATACTTTAAACCAAATACCAGGATGCAAATTATTAGTATAAAGAATACCTGAAACCATATGTCTGTGTACAAATAAATGATTCTTATCAAATTATTAATTTTAAGAATAACTACTTGATGTTATAATTTTCATAAAAGAATATCATTAATTACTTAAAATTGAGTGGTATGAAAAATGCTGACGACGGAATTAACTAAATCAGAGTCCGATATGTCACAAATCAACATTATATATATATATATATATATATATATATATATACACGGATAATAGGATAGGGTAGACACAATGTCATTAGTGCTTGGTGACTGTCAGTTTTTTGCAGATGAGATCATCAGACCAAGTATATATATATATATACACACACGTGCAGAAGATGTTGCTAAAAATAATTTCTTTTTAAGGAAACTCCTGATACAATAAACACAATCACACCGTTGGTTTGGTTTCTTTGTTTAATGGCATATCAACCTTTGTAGGTTATCTAATGCCAAAGCCATTCTTCTAGAAGAGCAGTTCTGATATTATTTAATCCATAGTTGGGAGGATAAAGGAGTTCTTAACTTTCCCAATGGTATTTATCCGAAAGTAAGCATAATAGCGCGACTAGGGTTCGAACTCGCTTTCTACGACTTCTCAGTCCATCGCTTTAACCATTACACTACGGGGACACCCCAATAACACCATTGAATAGAACATGTTTTCACCGACAAACCACAATTCTTTCCTATATTTGCTATCACTGGCTAAAAGTTTTCTCTAGCAATGAACAAGAGCCAGCATGTGATACTTTCTGAAATATGTACCAGTGTAAGTGACCCACTTTGGCACTAAAGTACTGTTTAGTTTAGTATACAGATTTCCGGTTGTTTCCAGCACCTGCTGTTCCTAAGAGGTCATTCCTTTAAATAAGCTCGTCGACACTGCAGTGACCTAGCAGGATCTGATGATTTCGATATGACTTGACCGTAAGCGTTTGACTTTCTGACTTTTTATCATTCCTTTTTCTTACTTCATTCTCTCCTCCCTTGCTTTTGCTTATTTATTCCTTCCCGCGTAATATTGTCATGCAGTTTTCATGTTCAGAAAACGAAGTTAATTCTAGTTGAGAAAGACCTCAGATATGAACAGGTAATACACACTGATCCTAAGAGGAAAGTTTATGTAGAGTAGTACCTCAACATAAGTCAGGAATTCTTTCCGGAAAGAGTGGCGTTGTAGATCAAAATAGACTCAAATCAAAACCATGATTCCTCAGTTAAATTACCGTAAATTACCGTGTGCAAGTCGACGTCAAGATTTTTGCTCAAAATTCTGTGATCGACCCTCAAAGATACAGTAGGTTAAAACGAGGATAAGCTATGATAATCTGTATCAAAAGTGCATAAGTTTATTGGTATTTAACTTTACAAATGTGTACGATTCGTTTGGTTCGTATCAACCTTCGTAGTGTTATTAAATGCCAAAGCCATCTTTATAGAAGAACAGCAGTGATAATATTTAAGCCATAGCTTGGAGGATTTGGGGGTTCATACCTTTCCTAAGGGTATTTGTACTGAAGTGAACGTAATAGCGTGACTAGAGTTCGAACTCGCTTACAACGATTTCGCAGTCCAGCACTTGAACCATTATATCACAAGGACACCGCCAAGTGTGTATGAGTAAGTACTGCTAAAATCACAGTGCAGTATGATAGAATCAGAGTTTTAATTGTTTCATAAAATAAGATTTATTTAAAATGTTGTGCTATCCAAGTACAGCAAGAATGCTGCTGTGTGTATATTTGAAACTGTCAATACACCAGTATTGTATAGTATACGTGATATTTCTCTGAAAAGAGAATTACATCAGCCGTATATGAAACATGCAAATATTACATATTACAGATCATATTCATATGAATTCGCAGTCTATTGTCCTATCAAGAAATTGTGCAGATAAATAAAGTTGTTTAGCTGCCTAGGTACAGTGACGTTCTGATTATTATTTACAATGACTGCATCACCAGTTGCTACCAGCGAGTAATATAGCGTCAATATTATATGTAATTTACATTACACTTATCCTCACATAGCTGCTGAATGTACGTTCGTGCTGGTCGTCCTGCTTTTGCGCGGCCATGTGTGGGGATCCATAAGAGTACATCTCTTATGAGTTCATCTCTGCTTCTCCAGCAATGTCCTGCATGTCTGGTTCGCCTAGCTTGAATAGTTTTCGTGATAGGGGGCAGGTGGCCGTACAGTTGGTGTCTTGTGGGGTGTTGCTGCCAGGACTTGTTGAGGATTGCACGCAGCATTCTTGTGTAATTGCCATCTAGTTTCTTCTCCAGCCGTTTTGTTAGCGTCCATGTAGTGCATCCATATAGCAGTATCGATGTGACCGCTGCCTGGAAGAAACTGCGTTTATGTGAGGATACAGGTTGTTGTCCTGAAGACCTACCTAGGGCGATGAACGATAGGGAGGAGTGGCGAGAGAGGGTCAGGGATATCCGTGCTGCCAGCACGATATGATGATGATGATGATGATGATGACATTACACTTTATTTTGTATTTATCTCTATGTGTTAATTTGTTAAATATGTTTATCAAACAAGAGTTTAACGAGGA
>CAUZXS010005432.1:47500-115000 GCA_963585895.1 Sepioteuthis lessoniana | reverse complement strand
ACAATAAAGAGTAAGCTCTCATTGAAACAAAAAAAAAAAGTATCCCTTTTTATCTAGAGAGCCTGATTATTCATTAATATTATTTCTAATCCAGACTGTTCTTTGATCATGTACAAATTAGGACTCAAAAGAATATTAGTATAAAAAATGAGATAAAAAAAAATCCGTCTAAATAAATGATATAATATTACCGAGATGCCTAGGATCATACACGTGTCATTTGATGCGGCGCTCTTAGCGTAACAGTCCCTGACGTAAGAAATGGAATCGGTGGGCCGAGTTCAAATCCAGGACGAATCTCTTGAGAAAGGCATGAATCCATCTAATCTTCCACTAGCTATGAGTAAACAGTAGGGTGGACTAACTTCTTTAGCACTGTTTAGGCAACCAGCCCACGAGAAGGAAAACTCAACTCCGTATAGAAATTGACCTTGTATCATAACCCGTACGTGGCGAAAAGGTTGGGTATATACATTTGATGCTACGTGTCAGACTAAGCAAGACCAACGTAAGTGTAGTGTTCATGCCCACACATTTTATTTTATATATATATATATATATATATATATATATATATATACAAACACCCACACAACATTGTACATCACCATGGTAATACAATTTGTAAAATTAGAAACACGATTTTAAAATCGCTTAAAACAAATACAAAACTTTGGCGTCTTTCGACCGATACTTTTTCAAAGTCAGTCGTCAATAAAATGAAGGGAACGAGATTTTAAAAGAAAATGACCGAAAAATTGAAAAAGAAAAACACAAAAAAATTCATTATATTCCAGATCAAGTAAATGACTGCTTGAATATTTCTAATTTGTGTTTGAACATACGCGCACACGCACAAAATGAATCGTTTTTGTTTGTTTTTTATCTAACATTTGTTCCGGGGGAGAGGTAATACCTTGAATAGTATGGTTCATTTGCTTAGAAATGAATCTTCAATTTCTTCATAGTCTATGAGTAAGTAAACAAGTATAATATATAATAAATGCTTGTGTCTTGCAATTTATCATTTTGATATAAATTCAGAATATTAATCTTTGTTTTTTCTTTTTACAAAAAGAAATTGTTCGAATCATGAAATTTCAATTTACCTAAACTAATAAAGATGCTCCTCCCACTTTGTATTTAACATACTTGTAAAATCTACCACTACAATAAAGTTGGCCATGTTAATCAACGACACCTGCCATCTGCTTGCGGAATTTAGAGTTACATATTTTTGGCAAAATTGCAAAATCAAGCCACCTCAAATAATAAACTGTGGTTCCGGTTTTTACGCTGGAATAAATAACACATGGGGAATTAATGTACAGTTTACGATCTATATGGCCTTTATTCTTATCAGGTGTCAAGGATTTTACAAGTTACTAAATGTATTAGACCAGTAGGTTAGTAATCAACTGGGAATCAAGTGGTCTCGATTTCAACTCCAAGTTTAAGGAAACTTAAATCATCAACGGAAAATAAATGAACCCCGACCAAATAAAAATAAAACTCACGAACCCGGGACGACTATGCCCAATCTGTAACACACACACATTTTATATATATATATATATATATATATATATATATATATATATATATATATATATACACCTGGGAAACGGAGTAATTCCGACGGTACGAAAATCAACTAATATGAAAAAAACAAAGACAAAGACAAAAACAAAAAAACAAACAAACAAACCGCTTAGTCTTCAGACAACGTTAATCATTTCTATTTTTGCCATATGAAAACATTAACCCTTCAGAGCCTTTGACCTGTTAAAATGTTTTCAAATCAATTATACAGAAAATTTATATTTGAATGGGAATCAACGCGATTCCTGAACTTCAACGCATAAAATAACGCCAAATAGGTTGCCATACCATGAAAATCAATCAATATTCGTTAACCTTATTTTGGAGGTCATTCTTTTATCTTGAGTTGGCTATGTTACTTTTCAAAGACAGATGGGTTTCATGAATAAAACTTAAAGCTTGTGAGAAAGGAATGTAAAATTTTCCAAGTCTAGTCTTCTTCAAAAATCAACAATTTTTAATTAGGTGGATAAATTTTGTGATATCGTGGGGTTTACAGGAACTAAAGAGCTCAGATTGGACGCATTTTTAACGGTCGAACTTATCGATGATGTGCGCATGCATTTAACTCTATCAAACAGATAATCTCGTGGAAAGCGATCTTTGCGGATTGGGCTTTCAACAAAAGCTTTCAGGTTTACAGCTTTAGAATTGTTTTAATGTAGTGTTATGCAAAAGAGATAATTGCATTCTTATTTGAACACTCTGCATACATGCCCAAATATATGTGTACGTTATCCAAAAGTTTAAAGACCTCTCTTGTTGCGAACAAACTAAACGCAGATAAACCTTGCATAGGCAGCAGGCGGTGAACACTGGTGGTTACGTGCATGTAATATAACTTCATGTCCTCAACTTTCTGAACTGTGTTACACACATATTTCATGTGACCACGTTCACGTGACCATTTGCTATTTCCCGATTGACTTCAAAGTCGAGCCAAGAAAACATCAATTTCATTTTTAAACTAGAGAAATAAATTGAGAATTGACTTTAAAGTTGAACTGAGAAGACATAAAATTCTCTTTAAAAGTAGAAAAATCAGCAACTTTAAGTGTTGAATCTCAGACTAGTATGAAGTAAAGATTGATTTTAAAGGCATGTCAACCCATCTGGAGTTATTTAATTTCCTGTGTAGTTTCCGAAACACACAATATATATATAGTTTAATGAAACATGCTTATAAAGACAAAATTTGTCTGTATAATTTATTTAAGTTTTTCAAGTTTTCTGATAAGTGTCTTAGTTTCAGGTTGGAATTAGTCGATGAATTTCCCAAAATTGTCACGTGCGCTTTCGGGCCCTTCACCTTCATAGGCCATCACCAGGGGTTGCTTGCTTGTGTAAGGTGTGTTTCTATTTTTTAAAAAAAGAGTTTTGAAATGTTATACCATAACGAAAATATGGGAACGCAGAACTGGATAAAACAGTAACTGATCTATTTAAAAAGGGTACGCTATTCAAAAAAGTAACGTTATCAAGGGAAATAGAACACTATAGGAATATGGGAAGAAAAATAAACTAAAAGCATTTTAAAACATTGTCGCTATTTTCAAAATTAATTCTATTAATTCTAAGTTTTTTGCTTTGCGTATGTTGGTCTTACCACTACAACTCTGTCCAGACGACTTACAATGCACCTAAATGATTTCAGTTCTATTGCCTTTCATCTTAAGAACCATTCTTTTCCTAAATCCAAGTTTCGAAAAATTCTAGTAGAAAACACCACTATAATCGCATCCGAAATTGATAAGCTACGACAAAAAATCTTAGAAGTCCTACATATTAAAACAAAAACCCTAAAATTAATAGAATTAATTTTGAAAATAGCGACAATATTTTGAAATGCTTTAGTTTGTGTTTTTTTTTCTTCCCGTATTCCTATAGTATTCTATTTCTGTTGATAGCGTTCCCTTTTTAAATACATCAGTTACCCTGTTTTATCCTACTCTCCGTTCCCATATTTTCGTTTCAAAACTCTTTTAAAAAAATAATAATAATACAAACACACCTTACGCAAGTGCTCGGGAGAATTTCGGGAAATTCATCTACCAATTCCAACCTGAAACTAAGACAGTTATCAGAAAAATTGAAAGGATCTTAAGTAAATTATAAAGACAAAATTTGTCTTTATTATTTAATTAAACATGATTAAATGAATGACTGCTGCCTAACCACAAACACACACACAGTAGCAAGCATAAAGATCAGAACGATGTTAAGAAAAAGTCTAAATGTGAAATATCTTTTATTTTAAAGCTTCATAGAACATTTTATCAAGGAAAAATAATGATACAAAGGTAAATTATAATACTGCAAAATATAAAGCTCAAACTTATTTTGATAAAATTACAAGAATAATTATGTAACATTCGACCCCCCTCCCAGAGGATTAAAAACATCAGAACGATTAACAAAATCATACTATTATAATGGATACATCCAATCTAAATGAAAATAACGTTCATAATTCATTAGTACTTGATTTGTAGACCTTTACTTTCAATAACAGCTTGACATCTTTTGCTACACGAGTGAATTAATGTCTTGCATTCATCAACGGATATTTTCTACAATGTTCGTTTCTAATTAGTTCATAGTTCTTCGACATTTCTTGGATTCTTTTCCTTATCTCTTTCATTTAGTAACTTCCAAACATTCTCAATAGGATTCATATCTGGGCTTGGAGCAGTAACATCCTCCTCAGAAAGAAATGTCTTAACAGACTTCGCTGTGTGACACGGAGTGTTATCTTGCATACATACGGCTGGTTGATTAATTACAGTTCTCAAATTAGATACATGTTTCTTCAATATTTATTTGTATACAGTTGCCTTAATTTTACCGGGTAGCCTGACAAGAGGTCCTCTACCAGAGTCAGAAATCATACCAAACACCATCACACTTCCTCCTCCAAATTCAGTGCACTTGGGCGAACACCGGCCCATTGTCATAATGGTTAGTGTGTTCGCCAATAGCCCGGAAGACCTGAATTCAATCCCAGGTCGAGTCATACCAAAGACTCAAAAAAATGGTACATGATGCCGCCTTGCTTAACACTCAGCATTATACCGTACGGATCTAGGGTAAAGTGTGGCAATACAGAGAAAGGAGTAGCGTCCTCCCCAACATCATGGTGTAATAGCTATCAAAAAGGGAGCCTTTGGGTCATCCTCGACTACTGTCACCATCTTTACTTAGGCGAATATTGATCCTTAGGAACGCGCCGAACGAACCTTCACAACAGAACTGGTTAAACTTCGACTCATTGTTGAAAGGAACGCAATTACACTGTTCTTCAGTCCATAACACGTGTTCAGTAGCGAATTTCAATCGACTCATTTTGTTCTTTTTAGAAATGTAAGGCTTCGTAGAAGCTACTCGACTGTTCAAATTTATTTCATTAAGTTTTCAGGAAATAGTGTGCCTTGATATTTTAATGCCAAGGTTAGCATTAGCTCTTTTAGAGATAATGCTTGCAGTTACAAATCGATCCTCTTTTGATTCATTACCAATCCATCTATCTTCCCTTGCAGTATTTTTCCTAGACCTGCCAGGTGTATTCTCGGCTTTGCATGACCCAGTTTCCTCAAGTTTTCTTAAAATACTATGAAGAACACTTTTAGATTTTCCCACAGTCTTTTAAATATCCCCAATCGAGAATTTATCTTCATTACGTAACCTGACTAACAGTTTTCTAAGTTCCACTGATGTCACAGATTTTTTCGCAACGTTTACTATGTAAGAGTCGGTGGAGTTTAGTAAAAATACCCAATTTTATATTTTTACCCGCCAAACATTTTTAATAATACAGAATAATTAAAATTTACGGATTTATTTAATCGTTCTAATGTTTTTGATTATCAATTTTTTTCGAATATTATATAATTATTCTTATAACTTTCTCTAAATAGGTTTGAGCTTTATATTTTGGAATTATATAATTACCTTTATAACCTTATTTTTCCTTAAATGTTCTATGAAGTTTTCAAATACAGTTATTTCGAATTTAAACTTTTTCTTAACATCGTTCTGATCTTTATGCTCGTTACTCTCTCTCTCTCTCTATACATATATATATATATATGCATGCGTGTGCGCGCACGCATACACGCACACAGTCATATAGAATAAGGGTAATTTTAAAATAGATCTGTTAGACCCAAAGAAGGAATCCTAACGGGTACTACCACCCCAATTCAAAGTGGACCTGCGAGTAATGGCAATGAAGGGCGTGCTCCATATTCCCAGAGCTTTAAAACGGAAGCTACATCATATGTAGTTTAGTGGCATACCCAGGACGCCCTTTTTGTGGGGGTCTTATCCCTTCGCAGAGGATACAGTCTGCGTATCATACGCCGCACCAACAGGGTGCTATGAACAAAAGGGCTGAGCGTATCATTTTGAAGAACACACGTGCTTTCAGAGTGGCAGGCTACCATCAGAGGATGACGAGAGCTTTAAAATAACTTTTTTAATGAACGAATTGTGCGTCAGAATTGACTGTTCCCCCCATGAGAGAAACTGCAGATATCGTCAATGGGTCAGTTTCATCAGTTCAAGCGCAACAGGAAATAGGTGCCCTCGTCCGCTTACATTGCGTTGAAAACGTTTGAGCTTTTATGACATCTCAATGTTACTCAATGGATTGGCAAAATCTATCATTGGTACAAACTGTTGGTTAGTTTGAATAAATTCTAACCGTTAAACTTGCGTTACCCAGTTTGATTTACGGGTGATGACCTAGTGTTGTTAGAGACCAAGGCTTTGATTGACCAGATAACACTAAGAGGTTTATGTTGTATAGTCATATGCTACAACTATATATGCAACTATACACATACACATGCAGAATACATATTGACGCAATGAATAAAGACGAACGAAGACTTCTTTAAAAAATATACCTCTCACTTTATTTGAAAGGGTTGTGTGTGTGAGAGGGAGTTGGAGTCCGAACAAAGACTGCAACATATTGACCTCCCCAACCCCTCCCGACATAGCCGTGTGTCGTTCTCGTTCTCCTGGACTGCTCAACCGGAGGCCCAGAGGCCCACTCCGCTGGATACTGTTTTCTCTACCGTATCTTGTCATTAACTCATCTGATCTCCAACTCTATCGGGTGTCCCAAAGGCCCCTTCTGTCGGGTTGTGGCTTTCTCTATCACATCTTGTCTCCGACTTCTCTGATCTCCAACTGACTGACTTCCTGTCTTCACCGAGTTACATAATAGTTCAATCGCCCACTCAATCTTTGGAATGGCATGTTTGATCGTCATCAAGCAGAAATAACTGTCATGCAGTTCACAGGTCACTCTCTTCCGGTGCATCAGTCTATGAGTGTACCATGGGATTTTACCTTGTTCCATTTTTTCAGCCAAGTCCGCCTACGCGATTTCTTCTCATAACTGCCATCGGAATGTGTCACTTCCTTCCGGTGCATCACTTTGGAATGGCATGTTTGGCCGGGTCGAAGGTCAATATACAACAGTTTATAAATAATCGTTAGTTAAGAATGGTTATTCTCATCTGTACTCTGCTGACTAATTCTCCATAAGGTCATAGCGTGTCATTAGGTGTCTTCGATGAAATCATATTCATATGCGCATAAAATTGCGTCTTGCTTATAAACTCCTGCATCAAAAAACTAAGTACATTGAGGTTATATCAGCAGTCAGCCAGAATAGATACGGTGGCGATATCAAGGGGAGAAGGTGTGCGCTGACCGACAAGACAATCAATAGGAGTAAGAAAGACAAACCTAACATACCCGAGGTGAGTATGCAATACCATCACAATCGTTATTCTACACTCGATCTACTCGACGGATTTGAATCCAGGGAACTTCTTTCTCTTCCCAGAAGTGTTCAAGCGGATGGCTTACTGCTTTCAAACCACAAAGGAGATCCATCACATACGGCACTCAATAAGTTTAATGAGCGAGATATCAAATCTGGTTGATTTTACATGTCAACCCTTGCATTGGTTTGGTTTGGTTTTATGGCATATAAACCATTGAAAGTTATTTAATTCCAAATCCATTTTATATATTGGATATATGATTTCTCAACACATTTTGTAGATAACATTTTAAACGAGCCTGAGCTCATTTTTTGCACTCATTTACTTTTTTTTCTATTTAATACGAATAATTCTATTTACTATTCATCATTTGTTTGCACACATTTAAATGATGTCTAGTGTTGCTATTTAATACTAACAATTCAATATCAGTCATTCGTTTACACACAGTTAAATGATTAAAAAGTTCTATTTCTAACAATTAGGTTTAGCAAAAGTCTTTCTATCTAATACTAATAATCTATGTACAAATAAAAACGGTTACTTTAAGCATTAAAACAATTATACTTTGAATAGAGGTTATATCCCCTAACCAGGTACAAGTTGGCCGAGGGTGGTGAGCCCTAAAGCTTGAGGACGAGATCCTTTTCACTGAGCAGTCTCTGACCTAGCGGCTATTCTTCTCTTCGCCCCTTACTGTGCTAGACGGGTGGTTGGAGAAGCCTAACATGGTCAATTGGCTGGTGATGTTAAACCCTAGCACTATAATAGTTATCCCAAATGTATCCTCCAAATTGCCCTTATGGCAAACCAGCACACAATTTCTTTTATCTTAAAAGGGTGCTAGAAGGCGGTGGCTGAGGGCCAACTGCGCTAACATAACGATCCTTAAAACAATTTGTGTGCAGACAAATAATATTAAACAGAATTATTGTCTAATAACAATACTCAAAACAATTACTCTGTATGGGAAACAAATGAGCTCTGGCTCGTTTAAGATAATCAGTTATATATATATATATATATATATATATATATATATATAACAGGATTTGGTATTAAATAACTCACAACGGTTGATATGCCAAAAAACAACCAAACCGAAGTTTTATGATTCCAAGTAATGGTTAGTGTTCGCCAATGGTGCGGGAAAGCTGGTTTCAATCTCAGGTCAAGTCATACCTAAGACTCACAAAATGGTACTTGATGCCTCCTTGCTTAACACTCAGTATTATAAGGTGGGAACCAAGCGTAAGTGGAGCAATCTAGAGAAAGGAGTAGTGCTCTCACCTGCACCTCGGTGTAGTAGCTAATCAAAAGAGAGCCTTCGGGTTGGCCTCGACTACGGTCGGCATATGTTATCAAATAACTAATAATAACCTAAGTAAATGATTATAGCTTCAAGTCACTTGTTGATAACAAATAATTTTAAATTATGGCATCAAATATTACTATATAATACGAATAATTTTTTAGAAGAAGTCCCCTTAGCGTAATCGTGAAAGTGCTGGAGTATTGTCTCGAAGGAAGCGAATTCGAAAACTCATCACGTTATTACGTTCACTTAAGAACTAATATACTAAGAAAAGGTATAAGATCCCTCCTGTTATGTTTTTCATTATCATACAAGGATGGCTTTAACATTAAATAAACCACGAAGGTTAATATTCCATTAAACAAAGAAACTGAAGCCGATACCATGAAGGACTTATTTGAGAACGTCCACATGATAATGTTTTGTCGTTCTTGAAAGAGACCGGGTTGTACCAGAAAATATAGACTTGGTTACAATCCTGAAAACACAAAAAACTAACCAACTGAAAGCAAATTATTGCTGAATAGAAATACCATTATGTTTGTGTAAGTAGAAATAGTAGTGAGAAATAATAAAAAAAGAAAACACTATCATCACTAAATAAACTAATGTCATATAGAAATACTTGCAAATACTTAATCGTATGCGAGTAAATGAGTTGTTTGGTTTTAGTATGGTATCATTAAATTATGTGTTTACAAACCGTATATACGTGTAAACAGGCTTTGGCATTGGATGACCCATAGAGGTTGATGTGCCATTAAACCCAACCAACCAACTGAAGCCGAGTGTTTCTTTTTTAATTTGATATATAGATGGGACTAAAAGGTACTAACATTCCGGGATTTTGTGAAATGACTTCAGACTTTTCTCTTGGTTTTTCACTGCTTAAAATGCCTGGTACATTTGCATGGTTTGGTTTTATGGTATATCAACCAATGTAGGTAGTTTTAATGCCACATCCATCTACATATATATATATATATATATATATATATATATATATATATATATATATATATATAAACAGTTCTATTTTAAACAATTCACTTTAGTATAAGTTTTTTTGTTTACACACAGTTAAATATCAAAACAGTCCCATCTCAAACATTTCACTTTAGCATAAGTACACAGTTTATTTCTATTTGACTCATAGATAGGACCCAATCAGATCCTACCACTCTGGGCCAGAGTGAACCTGGGAGCGATGGCAATGAAGGGGTACTCCACACTCCCCAAAGATTGTTTAGTGTCATAAATAGAACACTCGTCGGGCGGGAGTCTTACTCCTCTGTGGAGAAGCAGTGGGTGTATTCTACAGCTCCAGCCGACTGCGCAAGGTACATTTGCCTTATCGACAAATGTTTGTAATTCTTACGTCCAAGACTTGTCTCAATTAATTGAAGTCTGCTGACGGAAACTTTGGAATTTTCATTCCAATGTATGCTTTATGGATTTCTTGAACAGGAAAAAAAAACTGATTTTCAAGATAATGACCGTTTCTTTAAGCAGTCAGATCATCTTTCAAGAAAGAGTCTATTAGTTCTGGTTTATTAGATTCACTTAAGTTTTTGAGGGGAATTTTTCAAGCGTTGTCATCCGGTGTTGGTTGAAGGTGGGTCGGTGTCAGACTCATTAAATCATCACCGAGGCTGAAAAAGAACATGTTAACTCTTATTTACTAAATCCTAATAAGGTTTATTAAGCAAAAACGCAAAAAAACTTTCCATCTTTCAAACAATTATACATACAGCATTATCCATAAATAAGTAAACCTCTGACAACTTTTTCTAAAACGTTAATTTTCTATTTGACTTTATACCTGGTGGAACGTTCTATAAATAAAACTGATTTAATATTACGGAACTCGACTGAACAAAAATACTATTATATAAAAAAGATATATAAATTACGCACGTACACAATATATATGAGATTAAACACAATATAATATACATATTTAATCGAATTCATTTATGTATGTAGGTATTATTTATGCTAGTTTTCTTCCTTGTAACGGTCTTTTAATCAATAAAAGACATGGCTGTCCTGATGATTCGTTTACATGAAACCTAGGTAGATTTTTTCTTACCGTAGGCATATATATATATATATATATATATGTATTATTTTTTAAAATAAAAAATGAACGCACATTTTGTCTATATAATTTTATTTGAATCCTTTCATGTTTCCTGGCAAGTTTTTTAGTTTTAGGTGAGAGTTGGTAGATGAATTTACCGAAATCGTTTGGAGAACTTTCGGAGGCTACCATGAGGGGTTGTTTGCAAGTGTTAAGATTTTTTTAAATCTAAATTTTTTTTATAACATTGCAAAAATTACTTAAACGTATAGTTGGATTAAACTGAGTTCCTGATGACATCGAACGAATTTAAAACAGTTCGCTATCAACGGAAATAGGGTATTTATCAAAAGAAATAGAATATTTTTAATTTTTTATCTTTTTCACTTCGCCAATAACTTATATATATATATATATATATATATATATATATATATATATATATATATATATACACACACAAACTATTATTAAAAAATTATTCACTAGTTATGTTTTTACATCTTTTTGCCCAATAATTTTGACTAAATATTACTAACTGATAAGCTTACTTCTCGAGTTAGAGTGTACCTAGGAGTAATAGAAATAAAGGCTATTCCACACTTCCTTGATATCCAGAAATACAGCCAGATGATCAGATCCAGATTAGAGTCATGGAGGTGGGATCTTATCCTTCGGCAGAGGATTGTAATTGCCGCTTACAGGGTTGTACATCGCAAAACAATGTGCCGGGGTATGTTTATTGTCGTCGGAAATGGACACGACGACTCAAATTCAAAACCTGGACAAGGCTGTTTGCATTTCACATAATACTAATACACTTGGGATAGATATGAATCCAACTATTCTCCCTTCAGTTATGGGTAAATAATTGGGTAGATTGGGTTCTTTAGCCTTTGTTAGGCAACCGGTCTAGAAGGAAAATTCGAAATTCAAACCAGTTAAACTCTGCTTAAAGACTGACCTTGTGTCACATCCTGTCTGCATCAAGTGATATTGAAGAAAGTTGATAGTTGTATTTTTCTGAAAAAAATCGTTTTTACTCAACTTCGAATTGTCAATCCCACATATTGCTAAAAAGGTATTTGCTGTTCCTTAGAAATCACCCATTAAAGTTCTGGACAGGCTTATCGTTACTTAACCGAAAGGAGTTGTTTTAAGCATAACTAGAATGCAAGACATTTTAGTGAAAATCATAGCAAAATGTAAACTCACATTACAGCCTGAGAGAATCGTTTTTAGCCAACACTGCTTTATGGCAGGTGCCTTATTGTGTTTTTCTTACACGTAAACCTTGGGTAATTAATGTTTTATGGATACCACACCTGGGATCGACACTTCTTCGATTTGATCTGTTCGCACACTTCCAAGCATAAATTACAGACTTAAAACAGGGTTAAAATATCTCTTTTGCTGCCATGAAGGAACCAATGTCTTCACCAGATGAAAAACTCTGCAGACCTAACTTTTTTTTAATTGCCTTATTTGCAACTTTCGTAACGCAAACATCGAAGAGATGTTTGGGGGTTGGTGGATTCATTTTTGGTTTCTACCTTCCCGCCTAGAACGATTTACGTAATCAGTGTAGATGAGTATATCATTGGAGACTATTTGGCACGAGTCGCAACGAGACGCCCGTAGTCAGAGCAGAAAGAGCAATTAATTTCGGATATCAATCTGAATTCATTTGCTAATTAAAACCTGACTGAATAAAAAGCAAGAGAAATGTAAACGAATTAACGAAAGATGTTTCCTGTTCGAACAGAATGGACGGAGCATTTGCCAAATGAGCAGATGTTCACATATGAACACACATATACACTATATAAACTGGCCGACCGTAGTCGAAGGCGATTCGAAGGCCCCCTTCTCAATAATTTTTACACTTCAGTGTAGAGGAGAACGCTACTTCCTTCTATCGATTGCTCCTCTTACCCTTAAACCGTACTGTATAATGCCGAGTATTAAACAAGGAGGCATCAAGTACTATTTTTTGAGTCTTTGGTATGACTCAACCTGAAATTGAACCCAGGTCTCCTGGACCATTGAAAAACACTAGCCATTATGCCAATGGGCGCCGGTGTACATGAAGCACCTTGGTGTAGAAGCTGTTGAAAAGGAAGCCTTCGGGTAACCCCCATCTATGGTCGGCCAAATTACTTTACGTGTCTATGTGTGTTTGTCTATATATGTATATATCAAGCCGAATAACATCCGGGCATTCCCAAACAATGGATTCGGCAATTGGTGAGCATCTGCTCACTATAAATAATTGCAGAACTCGTTATGAAGATGATTGTTTTTCAGTCCTGCACAGGGCAAGAATTAAATCCCATCTTAAATTTCTAGAGGCGATTTATATCTCTATGAATCGCATCTCTTTGTGCAGGCAGTTAAACAATCACATTCTTAATATATTTGGGGAACTCCTGGATACAGGGGTTACTTTTTTCCTTTTTTTCCCCTCTATCTAGCCATTCTGCTTATATATTACATATATATACCCCTTTTTTGTTAAATTTCCGGTGTTCTCAACTTGAAAAGAGCCGGGCGAAAAGGGTCCTTCGTTGTTTTACTGTTTTACTTAAGTTCCCCGACTACAATTACCATTGGTGTCTCTGCTTATTATATTGAACAAATTTTGCTGAACCCGTAATTTAATTATATATATATATATATATATATATATATATATATATATATATATATATATATTACACACATACATATTTGAGACTGTGGATAATTAAAAAAAAAACTATAGGCTTTTTGCGAAGTACAAAGTACTAAAGTTATTTATTAGTTTCTGCTTTCACAGTCATCGGGCACTTTGTGAAGATTGAACCCACTCGTATACTCAGCTCCTCCACCACGAACAGGATGCAAGACAAGGTCAATTTTTACAGTAGAGTATAACAGGTTTAAATTCAGAGTTTTCCTTTTAGATAAGTTGCTGTAGCATGGTTAAACTGCCCTTCTGTTTACCTATGGTTTGGGGAGAATTTCCTATGAGAATTAGCGCTATGAAATTCAACCTTTCTTATCTTCGGTTTGAACTCGGGGCATCGTGCCCATTTCCTATGATGATTAACATTACACCACAAGTGCCTAATATAGCTTGCTAACAAAAAGAACAAGATAATGTATTCTCATTGGATTAATTTATTAACGTTAGTTAATTTTTATTCAAGGCCATGGGCAGAAGGCGCCCGCAGCTACCAAGTTATAATGTAATGCCTGCGATTAAAGCATTAACCACTGCGCTATGATGTAGCACCAAGCTTTTATTAAATATCAATGCATGTTTTAAAGATTTATCCATTCCCAGTATAAGATGGTCACTCCAAAACAAAGATAGACACCAGATTGGCGGTGCTTAAAATACGCTGAACGTACCACTTGCAGAGAAAATAATCTCTCATGGTGAGGCCCCTGTTCTGAAGGTGATGGAGTACGTCACATTTGTCATTAAACCCTGGTTCACTGACTCGGAGTGGGAATACCTCATAGGATCCATATGTAGGTTAAATAAATTAGCTGAATTGGTTTCTTTATTTTGTTGCCCTATCAACCTTTGTGGGTTATCTAATGCCAAAGTCATCCTTGTAGAATAACAGGGACACTATTTTACGCATAGTTGGTGGGGTAGATGAGAGTTCATGACTTTTCCAAAAGGTATTAGTCAGAAACTGAATACAAGAGCGCGACTAGAGTTCGAACTCGCTTACTACGATATTACAATGCAATAAGTTATCCACCACGCCTTGGGAATTTCCCTATGAAAATTATTAGTATTGTATATAACTGTGCAAATAAATGATTATTGAATTGGAATAGAATTAGATAGAAATACTTGAGTCCATTCAACTGTGTACAAATTATTTCTATTTAGAAATATATATATATATATATATAACCTGTGGAAAAAACAAACCTCGGAGGACCCCGTGACCCGAGTTCAAATCCTGTTTTATATACCAATGAAAGAACGGCGACAATACTTATGCTTATAAAAGTTGGTCCAGGAGACGCGAGTTCAATCCCTGGTCGCATCATACTATAAAGACTATAAAAATGGTCCTCGATGCCTCGATAATTAACACTCAGCAATATAAGGTACGTATCAAGGGTAAAGTGGAGCAATCCAGGGAAAGGAGTAGCGCTCTCTCCTACTCCTTGTTGTAGTAGCTATTAAAAAGAGAGCCTTCTGGTCGCCCTTGACTATGGTCACCAACTTTACTTACTATTACTAGAAAAGGTTCAAATACTACAGGTGAGTACCTGTGTTAAAGAGAGACAGACAGACAGACAGACAGACGAATGACTGCTATTATTTACACTATATCTTCTTAACCCGCGCTGTAATTCTATATTCTGAACCCCACTTAGTAATTCTTTGACGGGGCTGATCAGGGTCACTTCTCAATTCAGAGCCACTGCCGAGAACGGCTTCAGTTCTGATTGCTTGCTTCTCTTGAATGACCGTCTTTCCTGTGAGGGTTGAAATTGAGTGTTTATACAATATTCCTTACGCACACGCTTTTTCCTTTCGGTTCCCAATTCACGGAATTCGTTTCTGCAGTCCCCTTGCTTACACAGGTGGAATGTCCTGTTTAGAACTCCACCACTAATTTGCTGTCAAAAGGTCAATATACAACACTCGGCCAAGACTGCTGGCATTTCACATAGTACAAATACCCTTGGGAAATCTATTCATCCAACTATTCTCCCTCCAGCTGCAGGTGAGTAGATGTTCAGAATGTGCTCTTAAACCATGGTACAGAAACTGGGCTAGAAGAAAGACTGAATTCAAATTTGAAAATCCGCTTTAAAAGAATTGATCTTGAGTAATATCCTGCTCGTGGTAGAGGGGTTGGTAAATGCGTACACAAGATATCTTAAATATAAACGTACAATGAACGTGCTTCCCTAGCCTTTAGGCATGAAATAATTCCTGACGAGTTTGCATGCTGTCAAAAAGTTTTCAGAGATATTAATTTTGTACGGGTGCACAAGACGGCAGTGTATTACAATACATAAAATGTGGGCGTTTGTCAAAATTATGATACTTCACTTCATTTGAGAATCTGGTAATTCAGTGTCAAAGTGTTCAGGCTACCGTATGTACTCGTGTACAAGTTGGTCTAATGTAGGAGTTGATTCTTGATAAAAGGTCAAGAAAACATTAATCTATAAAGCCATTAGTTGCTATCTGTTCTTCAAATTACAACCAATAAATTTGTGTATGTATGTGTACGCACACACACAGTTCATGGTAACGTCGTTGGAAATGGATACAGCGAACTGAGTTCAATTCTTGGACGAAGCAGTTTCAATTTCACATAGGTTCCGGTATGAATTCAACTATTCTTCCTCAGCCATGAATCACTTGTACGGCTGACTCGGCTCTTTAATTTTTGGCTAATTTCTTTTGATTGGTTATTTGATATCAAATTAATCCTCATAGCAGAACAGTCGTTCTATTTAGCTCATGGTTGGGAGATAAAAGTGTTTATAATTTTCCAGAGGGTATTAATCCGAAAATGAACGGAATAGCGCAAGTGGAGTTTGAAGTTGCTTACTTTGACGCTACAGTTCAGTATTTTACCTATTACGTCACGGGGAAACCCCACTTTAATTCTTACAGGGCAACCGGAATAAGAGCAAGAAAACTAAATTCAAACTTGGTGTTTTACTCAGCTTAAAATTTAACGTTCTAGCAGAGATACTCTGTGTGTATGCGTATGTATGTGTGTGTTTAAGGGAAAATCCCACATCTTTTCTGCAGCTGACTGACAGCAGTAAAAGTAAATAAAGAATTTTAAAGACATTTATTTTTAAACAAGTTTTACTTACGATAAACTTTAAAATTTACCTTTTTCTTGAATCTTCTCTGTATCCTGAGTAATGAATATTAAACGGGAATAAATAATCTTCCTCCAAATTACATCCAGGAAGCGATATAGTAACAGACGAATTGATAGACACAGATTAGAAAGCTACTAATTTTTACTTAAGGTATAATATAAAATTGGAAAGAAAGGAAGAAACAGATTGGCGAGAAAGTAAGAACAATTCTTCAAACTCATTTACTTCCAGCTCTTTTAAGTTAACCAATGTTAGTTCCAGCGTTGTTGCCAATCACTGATTCCGCCACTTAAAAAACATTCTTCCAATTAACAAACGCCATTTATTCCACGACCAAAAACTCACAGGATTAAATACTAATTACGTAAAAGATATTTTTCCTGCACATATGTTAAGCATTTCCTCACTACCGGACATTTTGGGGCAGCTTGAATCACGCCTAACTTCTAACATTTCCAGCAGAGACACCACCCCTTTCCTCTTCACCCACCCACTCTACAAAAAATACTTATTCTATCTGATCAGCTTTTTAATTACTTTACGACCTGATTGTCTATAATTTTAAGTCAAAAATATCATAATTTATTTTTTTCTAACAAATGAATTTTTGTGTTTATGATATCTTTTAACCAAAGCTTTCTGCCCTTCGATTCTTCAGTCTTCTTTAGATGTACTGTTTATGAGGGTTGAAAGAATATATTTCCCCCGTGGTGTAAAGCAAAATAGTCTCAGTTATATTTTATCGGTAATGCGCTCTGTGTATCCAAACATTTTATATGAAGATCGTTTTCTTTTTATACTCTCTGATGAGTAAAGATATTACTTGGTCTTGAAGTTCATTCTGGGTTTGCTTATACAACTATGAGATAAACATATATGCCAACTCCTTCAACTTGCTTACTTTCATATGATTCTCTGTTGATTACCCTATGTACTGTTCTTGCTCGATATATGATCTGTCATACCAGATTTTTTTTCTTCGATATGGCCTTTCAGAAATGTTCCTCGAGAATGACATTAGTGGAGAACACTGGTTTCCTCCCTTCCCAACACATATCTTTTCTACTTATGAACATTGTAAACTAGAATGCAGGGGTCAAAAAGTTATATTGACTTTATTATGAACATACGAGATCCAATTTGCTGAAAATATCAAAAAAGTTTCTGTTCATCGAAATGAAATGATCTGATTGTTTTTCGAAAGAAATGCAATGATTTCTATGTATGAATAGTATGATTTATTTTAAAAGGCATGTCAGCTCGTTTTGGGTTAATTTATGTCGAAAGGTTCTACATATAGTAAAAGTAAAGTTGGCGACCGTAGTCGAGGGTGACCCGAAGGCTCCCTTTTCGATAGCTACAATAGTGAGGTGTTGGGGGAAGGAGCTATTCCTTTCCCTGGATTGCTCCACTTTACCTTTGATCCTTACCTTATAATGCTGAGTGTTAAGCTAGGAGAAATTAAGTACCATTTTTTTTAGTCTGGTATGACTCGACCTGGGATAGAAACCAGGTCTCCTGGGGCATTGGCAAACACTCTCACCATTACTTGTTTCTTAAAAGTTTTTTCTTCACAGTTATGATATCTGTATTAGATTAGAATACTTGATAAGTTGCAGACAGTTGTCTTGTTTCATGTACAACTAATTACTATCCTAATTATTTATGAAAAATTATATGGTTTCAAGACATTATTTCTTTTTGATACTAATGATTTGTTTATACACTGTTATATGGCTTCAAGTATCTAATAACAACCCTTAGTAAACAATTATAATGTCAAGTAATTATTCTAAAGTTTGGTTTGGTTTGGTTTGTTGGGTTTCATGGCATATCAACCTTTGTAGGTTATTTAACGCCAAATCCATTTTTATGTAAATAATCTGTTCTATTTAAAACAATTCAGTTTAGCATAAGTACAGTTTAATTGTCAAAAACATTTCCATTCCGAACCATTCAAGCAGCCACATGCTACAATTCAGTCAAGTGCAAATACAGTTTTAATGTTGAAAAACTGTTCTATTTCAAATAATTCAGTTAAGCATAAGCACGAAGTTTAAATCTAAGTACGGTTTAATAGTCAAAAACATTTCTATTTCAAGCTATTCAGTTTACTCAAACAGTTCAGTTTAGCATATTTATGCTGTTAGTTCTATTTAACCCATAGATAGGGCCCTATCAGGTGCTACCACTCCGGGCCAGAGTGGACCTGGCAATGAAGGGGTACTCCGCATTCCCCAAAGCTTCAGCATTTCTGGAACCTAACCATCAGATTGTTTAGTGTCATATCCAGGACACTCGTTGGGGGGCGTCTTACCCCTCTGCAGAGAAGCAGTCGGTGTATTCTACAGCCCCAGCCGACTGGGCAATTATTGTAAAGTCAACCAGTTTATCATAATATATATTTCTATCTAATACTAGAATTTTTAAACAAATCTGTTTGACCCATAGATAGGACCCTAACAGGTACTACTACTCAGGGTCAGCGTGGACATGGTAGTCATGGCAAGGACGAATTAACTTCACATTCCGCAGAATTCAAAGAGTGGAGTTTCAACATCGGATGCAATTTTATCTCATTCCAAGGACACCCCTTTTGGTTGAGTCATGCGATTCGGCTGGGGGTGGATAGACAACGTATTCTAAGTCCACCCGACTGCGTGATAGAAATGAAATGGTTATCATTGTGGGACACAAAGAGATCCAGAATAGACGACCAGAAGTTAAGTCTTGGACAACTTTGCGTTTCACATCGTGCTAATGCCTTTAGGAAAACTTGAGTATTTTTCTTCCCTCCAGTAATGGATAAATGGTAGAGAAAATTGGGTTCTTTGGCCAACTAATCTAGAAGAAGGAAAACTAATACAAACCGCAAAGTACTCCGTATAAAAATTGTACCCCATTCTTCTCGTAGCGGAGATTCTGGTTGATTACAATGTTACTATGTACAATGCACATCTCACGTTAAAATAGACATTTAGTTGATACTGCAGAGTGGGTTGAGGGTTAAGGGAGTGAAATTAGACAATTTCAGATCTTCACGTAATAGCGTGAGTAGAATTAGAAATTGCTTATTTCGAGGCCACTGCCCATTACGTTTGCCATTACACCACAAGAGCCCCCCACCACCAGTTATGAGCTATTCAAGTTATATAAGTGAAAAATTTTCAGATAGGACTAATAATACCAACAAGAATTTAAAACGTTTCAATCGATACATCTATTAATTATACATAGGAGTATTTCTCAAAAAAAATTTTTAAAAACATAAAAAAAATAAAAATTTCCCTCGAAAACTAAATTAAACATAAACAATCTTGTTAAATCTTCTGTTTGTTGAATTCATATTTTACAGTTTCAATCACCATTTGTAACTGGTGTAAATTTTATATCAAAACAAAGATTGCTTCGAAAAAATGAAATAACTAAAAAGGTCCTCAAAGTCTGTTTGTTAGTCTCATTATGTCTAAAAACCAGTTTGACCTCTTCTCCTGGGAGGAGAGTCCTAGTGGCGAGGTGGCTAACGTGCTCGACTGTGCATCGTAGTAAGCGAGTTCAAATTCCAATCACGCAATTGCGTTCACTTTCGGACTAATACCCTTATTCGGCCAGTTTTGGGTGAGATAGTGCTACTACTGGTCCACAAGGAAGGTTTTCACAATGAATATGTCATAAAGATTAGAATACAATTAAAACAAAACAAAAAACAATAAATCTCTTATTCTGTGAAGGCGAATACGTCATCTCGTAATCAAACAAAAGCCAAGCAAGGAAAGAAAGATGACAGATTAAACGATTCAGGCTGAATCCCTCTAAATCAAGGAAAAATTCTAACTAGTCTGAACCAAAAAAACATTCATAAAAACAATGTAAAAGGAAAAGGCCGTTTATGTAGGAGTATAAGAGTACGTGGTTAGTGCACCATTTTTATGGCCTCTAATCAGACTAAGCTAAGCTTCCTCTACATATGTGTGGGAATATGTTTAAAAGCTCGTGTTTTCGCGTTTGTCTAAATGTATTATATATAATATTAGAATATTTGAATCAATTGAATAAATGTAAAATTATACGTAGTTATTCATGCGCAGATACTAGGGCATAAAAACATATGTTTAAAATTAGTTTGTAATACACACACACACACAAATTGTGTTCATGAATATGTCTCAGTATATATGCTTATTTATATGCAATTAAAATCGAACAAAGCTATGTATATACAGTATAATCATTTCTCGATCTTTCCATATAAAATTAAATATCTGTAATGTACTCACACACAAGTTTATGCTACTGTGCATCTATTTGGAAACATCAACGGGATACAATACAACTAATATATATCACGCCACACACACACACACATATACAACCAAGTATTATAAAAATGCCATTACGTTCCAATCTCAATTAGATATTATTCCTCACTGGGTTTTAAAATCATTTTTCTTATGCGTGAATTCTGCTAAAGAACACGTTGGTAATATCATAAGAAAAGCACCTCTGGAATATTGACAGCTAAAATGCTACCTCAGCGATTAAGATAAAACTGCAAAGACAAGCCAAGTTCGATAGGGAAATCTGTAAGGAGCTTGAAGCCAAAACGTGGCTACGGTTTGGATTTGAAATAATTTGGGGGAAAACAGATTCCGATTAGCACTACACAAAAGAACTTTTTTCTTCCTCGTTCATTCATTCATTTTGAGGAAGCGAGAAAAGGAAAGACGAAGAGAATACAATTTTCTCAAGTTTGATACCGTGAGAAGATTATCTCGGCAAAAAGTAAAAACAGGGAAAAATAAAAGAAAGATCAGCTAACAGAAAATCAACGCAAAAAGAATTAATTTCAACAAATTTGTTTTTTTTTTCTGGAGTGCATAAAATGATATTAGCATGCATATATCAAAATTAATTTATACATCCAAAAGATCTAATATATGAAGGCGGGAGAGAGAGAGAGAGAGAGAGAGAGAGAGAGAGAAACTCACACACACACAATGTATATGTATATAAACGTATGAAGCAAAGAACGTTTATGTATATATGCACTGAATATGTATGACCATTTGGTAAATCGTTTTGTATATATTACCTCTGTTATACAATTTACTATATTTATAAAGAAAGTTCTGAATATTGGTGATACGGCGTGTGAAGATTAAGGTTTCAGTAGCGTATAGACTGATTCAACGGCACTGATGACAGTAGAGAAATTTCTTTTTCAGTTTTCCAAATTATTTAATTTTAATCAATGCAATATTTTTATGTCTTCTTTTCAAATAGTAATCATTATTTTCTATCAAATTTGAAATAGAAACGATCTCGAAACTTGTTTGAATTCTAATTTACCAACAAATTCTTTATTTATTTACAAAGATAATTATTCCAAATTATTATATAAAATTTGAGGAAACAATATAGAGTGAGAGATTTTGTTTAAAACGTTCTTTACTCGGTATAAAAATTGCATCAGGAAAAAAGATGTACGTATCAATTAAAATATTCCAAATGAAATAATTATTGAATTTTAAAAGCTTTTTTTTGCGAATGTTTTCATAGAGATTTTTCCTTTTCAAATTTTGGAAAAATAGATTTGTAATTGTGATTACATTCCTCTCTTAATTTGAGGATTTATTTTATTTAGAAAAAAAATAGTTCATCAACACCAACTTTAACAATGCCAGACACTTAAGACACACAATAACTTATTTCTTCAAGTAATATACACCTGCTAAGGAGATGGAGAAGAAGGGATAGATATCACTCTCGAATCTCAGCCCGAAAGCATAAGTTCCGGTAAACAGTTTTTTTGATTCTGAGTAGACTATAAAAATACTACAGATGTACTCATCCATTCATAATTGATTCAGTCATTTTGATGGGAACTATGCTAGGAAATAATGCTTTGGTTGGGACTTTCGCGCGTAATAATACTTCTATTAAGTATGCAGAAACAAAGTGTGTACTTTCATACACATATGCTTCTAAACGTACCTTATAATTTACAAACCGTTCGTCTGTTCAGCGATCTCTCCACTATTTTCAGTCCCGATGTTAACCAAATTTTCAGGAACAATTAGAGTTACGCAGGAAAAGAAGAAAAAAGTAAAAAATTAAAGATTTAAGTATAACAGGTTAGGATCGAACTGGTTTTTAGGTGGAATCTATATCTCACTTTCTATGTCTTATTGCACTACTTGTGAAAGAGTGTCCGACTAACAGCGTTTCCCCACTCTTTTGGTATTTGTTACAAGCCGTAGATCACTCTTCCTCCACACCTTTATGAGCACGTGAAATTACTGCCACAGACAGGTATCGAACTGCTAAGCGAGAATCCATTTCATCTCAACTATTGTTTGGCCTTAAAAAACAAAAGAAAAAAAACAAAAGAGGATTAGATATCTGTTAGAAGAATAAGTTAAGACTGACCGCAAATTTGGAAAAAATATCAAAATATCCGAAATATTACTTTTTAATTGTTTTTGAAGGTATATGAGGTTTCTAAACAAAGTAGTCTTCTATATGCCACATTCCATGAAAATTAATAGGCGATTACTTTGGCCTAGAGGATAGAGAGTTCACCAATGGTCCTAAAGACCTGGGTTCAATCCAAGGTCGCGTCATACCAAAGACTTTAAAAATGGTACTTGATAACTCCTTACTTAACACTCAGCAATATAAGGTAAGTATCAAGGGTAAAGTGGAACAATCCAGGGAAAGGTGTAGCGCCCACCCCTACACCTCAATGTAGTAGCTATCGTAAAGGAGCCTTCTGGTCGCCCCCGACTAAGGTCACCAACTTTACTTACCGCTAAAACAAATGGAACGTCTCTTAAATATGAATAATTATCAAATTTTAATGAACACAACAACACTATCCACCTTTTTTGAAAATGGTAACCGTCCTTTAGCCCGTAAGTAATATAGCTAAGTACAGCGAGTTTGTATAATTTAGTTAATGGTAATTGGAGTTCACCAAACCAGCGTGTTTGGTGCGCCTCTCCAGTTGTTGGGTTACACTTCGACCGGCCGTGTTTTGAGCCGTGCGGTTCCGGTCGGGTGTGCCTCGTCACTAGAGATATCTCTGGCTTCAGTGGGGCCGTCCCCCAGGCTCTAATCCTCTTCGGAGGGGTTGGGTTTATCGCTTGGCGCCTGAATCGCCCCAATTTTGGGGAATGCCGACAGGGCCTGAGGCATTTTTGAAAATGCCGGTCGCCTGTGGGCTACGGCTCTGCACTTGGACCCACCTTAAAAAGGCCTTGTGCCATACTTGTCTGGATGGTGGGCCGGAAGACAAAAAAATAGTTATTATAGAAGACAATGTGTGTCATTGAGCATACATATAGAACTGAGAAAAATTCATCAAAGTTTGACGGTGTTGATTTTTGTAGTTTAATCGGATTTTATCAGTATGCAAGAACTACTTTAGAATCGAGCAACGCCAGGACACATTAAGAATACGAACGAAACAACATTAATATTTAAAATCTATCAAATTGATTTTTTTATATTTTGTCAACATTGTATCCGTCAAAATTACTAATTTATTTACCTTAAAACTTGGGGCTGTAGAATACACAGACTGCTTCTCTGCAGAGAGGGTAAGACCCTCTCACAACGTGTGTTCTAGATATCACTCTAAACTATCTGAGGGTGAGGTTCCAGTAATGCAGGAGCTTTGAGGAACGCGGAGTACCCCTTTATTGTCATCACTCCCAGTTCCACTCTGGCTCAAAGTGGTAGCACCTAATAGGGTCTTTTCTACGGGTCAAACAGAATCAAACTGCGTACTTATGCTAAACTGAATAGTATGAAATAGAACTGTTTATATGTCTGAAAATGGATTTGGCATCAAATAACATACAAATGGTTGATATGCCATAAAACCAAACAAACTATAAATTAAACAAATAAATCTAGCAAGGAAAGAGAGAGAGTTGGGGAAACACCTGTTCATTATTGTCCCACAGAGACAACTTTTTGTTCATTCAAAGGGATTATGTTGAATGCTTTTAGCATTTTCTGAAATACGATTTAGTATTTATTAACAGCCCAGTCGGCTAGGACTGTAGAATACGCTAACTGCATATCTGAAGAGGGGTAAGACTCCCCCAAATTGTGATGCTTCAGCCCTGGAGCTTTGGGGAATGCAGGGTAACCATTCATCGCCATTATTCTCAGGTCCACCCGGTGCAAACAGAAGAGCTCTGGCTCGTTTAAACATTAATCTATAAAATATGTTTTCAAAGCATATATATATATATATATATATATATATATATATATATATATATATATATATATATATATAAGCAGGATTTGCATTAAATAACCGACAAAGGGTGATATGTCAAAATCCCAACCAACCGACCATTAATTTAATCGCGATGTAATATTCTATTATTTCAATATTCTTCTCTCACCTCCGATAACCCTGGTTACCGCAATGAGGTATATTAAAAAGAGAAACTTACCCTAAACTCGAGGGGAAATTCCCGTGGCATAGTGGTTAACGAGCTGGACTGAGATCTTAGTAAGGAAGTTCAAACTCCTGTCATGCTATTACGTTCTCTTTCGAACCATTACCCTTGGGGAAGGCATGAACTTTATCCATCCAGCTATGGATTAAACAGTATTACCATGGTCGTTCTACAATGATGGTTTTGACTTTAAATAACCCACAAAAGTTGTGATACCACTAAAATAAAGAAACCAAACCAAATAATTATTTTTAGATAGATCTATTTAACCTGAAGATGGGATCTTATTAGGTATTACCTCTTCGGGTCAATGGATCTAGAAGTAACCGCAAATGAGGTGTACGCCATTTTCTCTTGAGCTTCAAATTGTAACCTTACCAGCAGATAGAATTTAGTGACATACCTCGGATACCCCTTTTTTACGGAGTGGGGGGTCTATTTTCAGCGTTTTCTCAGCACCATCGAATGAGCGGATTTCTTCGTATCTGGAATTTACATCTTGTGTTTAGGAATGGAAAAAAGTTCAAAACTTACACTGACATTTAATGAAAATGAGGCGCCACATCGTTATGTTGTGGTTAACGAACTATTACGTTTAAATTAATTTCTCAAATTTACTGTTATTCATTTTATTATTAAACTATCCACGACAGTTGATATGCCATTCAACTAAGGAACCAAGCCAAAATTCAAAGAATGAATCCCCCGTAATAATATATATATTTCGTACACACATATAAGCACGCACGCAACTTATATTTAGCTTTCTGCCTTTTCTTTCAATTATTTGCGACCTTCCTTAAACCTTTTTAAGTAACTATTTTTTTTTTTCTCAAACTGTAAACTATGCTATCTTTTTTTAAGCTAAAATCTTTTCTTATTGTATCTTTCTTTTCCAGTTTCTTTTGTATTTTTCATTTCCACTCTTTACGAACCTTATGTACTCGGTTGTAAGTACCCGGTTGACCAACGTGTTCTATCGTCAACTTTGTTTGATTTCGTATAATCACCCGTTCATCCGACACTTCTCAGCCCAACCACATATAAAAGAATGAACCCAGTAATAACAATAATAATAATAATAATAATAATAATAATAATAATAATAATAATAATAATCTTAAATACGGTCTGGCAGCCTTAAAACGTAGACATTCGTAACTGTCAGTGCTCAAAAGCTGTCATAACCACTACGTTTGCCGACTCCCATCTTTTAAAAGGAGAAAAATGTCCTTCAAATTCCCTATGCTCTTCACACTTAAGATGGGCAAACAATTGTTCCTTTTGTGGATCATTCAACCTTTGCATTAGCCCATAACTGACATGCTGGAATTTTGCGTTATGTCAGCAAGGGGAGAGAAAGAGATAGAGAGATAGAAAGAAATATGTTCGAAATTCTCAAGACATTCTGATCACTTTCTAAAGATAAAGAAGTTTATAGGGTGTCGAAAATGGGAAGGTGAAGAGAATAAAACAGTGATTACGGATTGTATAAACCTTTTTATTTTATTTATTTTTTTTTTGTCACAATGGGTGTTGGTTATGAAGGGTTGAAATTGTAGCTATGACATTGGAATGGTAGTGGGGTGAGGAAGTTGGGTAGATGTGTACAAGAACAAAGAGGTGGGGGTGATGAGGAAATGTTTCTGGCAACCACAAATAAAAAAAAAAGGAATAGAAATGAATGACTAGAAAGAATTGAGATAGATAAAAGGAGGAAAACGAACAAAAAACGTTTATATGAATAGAAGGCATTTTTTTATCATTCTTTCATGAAAAGATTTTTGTTCCGCTGTACTCGTTGCTTAAAAATTGTCGATTAGGTTATGTGTTTAGCGTACGAAAATTCGATTTAATCTGACTTAACATATGATATACACACATACATTATTGCCCATATATTAAATACACCACAAACAATTGTTTGAAAAAAATCTTTTTTTCTTAACGAGGATTTTATTATTTCTTGAAGAACATTATACAACGGAAACGGTTTGGTTTAGTTTTTTGGTTTAATAACATGTCAACCGTTATGCCAAATCCATCCTTGTAGAAGACCAACAGTGGTTCAAACTCACTTAGTACGATGTTAGTCCAGTACGTTTGCCACTGCACCACGTAGATTCCTCTTTATTAAAACGATTAAGTACTATAAATCAAACTCTTCAGTTCCGAAGCAGTAACCAAAATATGAATATGCAGCGGTATTCGTCGCGCGTCCAACCAAAATGGGCTCGTACAGCACAAAGCCTTTTATGCTAGGTCCAGACGCAGGACCATAGACCCGACACGCTCGGTACTCCCTAAAATGCCTCGGGCCTCGTCGGCATTCACTTAAAAAAAAGGGCGTCTCCGGTGCCAGGCGATAAACCTAGCCCCTCCGAAGAGGATTAGAGCTTGGAGGGAAGGTTCCCTGAGGCTCGAGAAATAAGTCAGTTTCGGTCGAATGACGTAAATGCTTGGAAGCCTCGATTGACTACTGTATCCAGAGACATGATACATCCGACCAGATCAGTGTCGCTAGCACCACGCCCGCACGAAGTGTGCCCCATCAACTAGATTGGAACATTTAGGCAAAACCATAACGAAATTTGTCGCGCACACCACCAAACGGTTGAGTATGGCACAAGGCCTCTTTAAAGGTGGGTCCGGGCGCAAGACCGTAGCCAAGACGAACCTGGCATTTCCAAAAATGCCTCGGGCCCAGTTGGCATTCCCGTAAAAAGAGCCGCCTCAGATGCTAGACGATAAATCTAAACCCTCCTAGGAGAGTTAGAGCCTGAGAGGATAGTCTCCTGAAGCTCGAGGAATGTCAGTCTTGGCCGCGTGACATGAATGCTTGGCCTACCTGACACCCACGTCAAGCAACCTCCACTGACTACCGTATTCAGAGACGTGACACACCCGACAAGATACCACGGTCGGCCAAAGTATGCCCCGTCGACTGGATTGGTACAATTGAGCAAAATCGCAACAGCTTTGCAACTAACACAATATGAATATGTAGCAGTCCAAAAATAATTTCGCCGCTTATTCATTCAATTTTATTTTG
The DNA here is from genome assembly GCA_963585895.1 of Sepioteuthis lessoniana. Taxonomy (NCBI): domain Eukaryota; kingdom Metazoa; phylum Mollusca; class Cephalopoda; order Myopsida; family Loliginidae; genus Sepioteuthis; species Sepioteuthis lessoniana. The sequence continues at coordinate 86,799 of CAUZXS010005432.1, read as the reverse complement.
GGAGATAGAAGTACTGGAATTTTTATTTTAATTATGATTTTAATGCAGTAGAATTTATTAATAAACATAATATTAAAAAATTCATTAGAAAAAAAAATGGGGGGGTGGATCGTAGTGTTGATTGTGTACACAGTAAACGCACAACGAGACACGCAAACCATGTTCTCAAATTTCGAGCTTGGATTAAACTTATCCATTTATCTTACCCATCCTAAAAAAAAAAATGTTTAGAACTAGTGACACGTATCGCAGGAAGGTGGTCACTTCTTTTTTTTACTTTACCCATGCCCTTGTATACGAGTTTCTTCTTTAAACTGACCATATATCACATGCTACATTCAAAGACATGTAGTTTAGTCATTTTTTTTTTAATTTCACATTATTTTGAGAGAAAATAAAATACAATAAGCACTCTAGGTCGACGCAGTTGTCGATATGGGAGATGCAAGCCTGTTACTAAATAACTTTCTAGTTATTCTTTTTCGATCGCTGCAGATTCTTACTTGGAGTATAATAAACTTATTTAAGCTTCTATTTACTAGCATTTAGAAATTTAAAAAATGGATTATGAAAAGTTTTTAATCTCAGGGACTTCAAATAAAAGACAGTACCTGTATTGATATATATATATAGGTTTAGAGAAAGTATAGGCAATGCATACATACATACATACATACATACATACATACATACATAAAAAAATCACTTTAAAGAAGTACATGAATTCTTGTGATGGAATCTAAGCGGTTAGAGATTTGTTTTATTCATGAGATCAGAGTTTTTTTGGTTAAAAAGAAAAGAAAAAAAAAAAGAAAGTATCGTGTGGTCTATATTGTGATTAAAAATCTAAGCAAGGAAAAAAAGGGAGTTAAAAAGCATAAAAATACTATATATATAAGCAAATTAGAAAGAAATTAAGACAAAACAAGTTTCCCAAGACGTTAAAGAGAAAAATAAAAAAAAAATAATCAACGTTAATAGATATCTAAACCTTTTGGCTACCACAGGTTCATAAGTATAAAACTCACCACCTAAGGAGACGACAATATACTTCGATTTAAATGTTTAAGGCTTTTCTTCTTGAGTTAATTTATAGCAGAAAGCCTCAAGCATATTAACCCTTGAAATATGGACTCCTACCGTTTCCCCGGACCACATTTTAATGGAAGTAATTCATCTTTTGAATTGAAGTTCACGGAAAATGTCACCCTGAAAAGAAAGAATTGGAACAGAGGAAATTTGTACATGGAAAATGACTTTGCACTTGCGTCGGAAGTAATTTTTCAAAACAGCAGCCGCTAAAAATCATTTTTCTGACCATTTCCTTTTCCTTCGCCATTTTTTAGAACATCCGGTTGATGCAAGCAGATGTTTGTTTGTAGTTCGAGCAGCAGTGGCCGAGAGGGAATAGAAAAACAATGATTTACCGTGATAAGGGGCTAATATTTGACTTGCCTACGAAGCCAAAATGTGACACAAAGTCAATTTAATGTCTGGTGCCACGCAAGAAGCCCGCCCTTTCATGCCGTGGCTGTGAAAATTCCTTATATTCCGTCGGTATTTCCCTTTAGGGGCGCCTCAAGCACCGACAAAATAAACCCAGATCTTACTCTTTTTAGCCAAGGAGTCAGGGTTTTTTTTTTTCGGGCTTTTTGCCAAGTCAAAATAGACATAAGGTTTTATTTTATAGCTCATAAATCGAAACTCATGTTTTAGGAGAAGGCCTCCTGGAACAAAGTGGATTTTATTTCTCGCGATGCCAAGTGGTTATGAATAAGAATCTCGCTTCCTCAAGATCAGTCATTAAGGATGATTATCCACGGGATAAAAATCAAATTAAAGCCATCTTTTGAACATTGCTTTATTGTTCTGTCGGGAGTGATTGTGAGTTCGAGCCTTGAACACTTTTCGGATAAAATTTATAATTGAATATTAACAAGTTTAAGATAATTAAAATCTAAATTTGAAACATGTTTCAGACAGATTTGAAAATAGTTCATAGAGTCAATACTCTAAACATTCCAATTGTATTATAAGACTCTGCTGTAAAACAAAGTTTGTCTGGTCATATCTGGCTTCCCTTTCGCGAAAGGGTTAATAATAGTGGCCTATATTCATTGTAAGAGCAAAGATTAAACAAAACTTGCTTTTTCTTAATGTCTGACTTAATATAATAAATGATGTTTTTAGAGTAACCTTTACTGAGAAAAGGAAGTCGACACACACATACACACACACACGTGTATGTATATATATATATTCGTAATATTTTCTCTTTTAAACATGTGTGCTTATATAGGGCATACACCTCTTGTCTGCATATATTGTCTTTGATCCGGTCAAGTCTCCGTATGAGACGTTCGCCTTTTGAATGGAATGAATTTAGGAATGTGTAGAATGTTTTCCAAGTTTCTTAACTGGAAATCTCTTTGGGGAGCGACAAATGAAATGACAAAAACAAAAACGATTAATACACATTTATATAAGAAAGGAGGAAGATCAAATGGGAGGGGAAATTATGGAATATGTATATATATATATATATAGCGTAGGTAAAATTGCCTTTTCAAATTCACTTAAATAAAAAAAAGTCAAAAACTCTCTTCTTCTTTCAAGATTTATTCCCCTCACTAGTTCAGACATTACCGATGTTCACTTTTGAAAATGTATCGGTTGAAAGGCGCCAAATGTTTTATTTTAGAAATTATTTTAGTCGATTTTAATCATTTATACATTAAAATTATGTTTCCTCCTATTCTAAAATTAATACTTCACTGGAGTCTTAGCAAATATACAGTAGGCTACTATAAGTTTTTAGCCACCCTTGATTACAACAATTTTGACTTGTGTAATAACGTCTCTTCTTTTTTTCAGACAATACCGTGTTAATATTAAGCTACTCTCATCTATCAACAATAGTTGACTTATATTTTGCAACGAAAGTTCACGGAAGTAAAAAAATTGGTGAATTTCAACGAGGGAAAGTCGTAGGATGGTATCGGAGTGGTAAGTTAATCATCAAACTGTTAATGATATTAACAAGAATTTTAATGAAGAAGAGCATTGTTTTGAGGAACCACAATCAGGAATACCAAGCATCGTGTCTGAGTGAACGAAAAGAACATTGAAGAGGGAAGTCATCAGAAACTGTCATCAGAACGTCGTCAACGGCATGGAAATGTCGCCATATGCGGTGAGAAAGACTTTGAAAGAACAGTTGCAAGAAAGAAGCCTTTGATTTCAAAAGTTAACTGGAAGAGGCGTATGAACTGGGCGAGAGAATTCGAGAGGAAAGATTATAAATTTTGGCAGTTTGTAATTCAGTCAGATGAAAGTAAATTCTGCTAATATTCGAATTCGAGACTGGTTTATGTTTGGAGAAATCAAGAGGAGACTCGGAAAACTGAATGTCAGCAGGTGATCGTGAAACATGGAGAGATTGGTATAATGGTGAGAGGTGTTGTCTGGTTTAGAGGGAAATCTGATCTGATTCTTGTTGACGAGTGGTTGAATGGTCGGAAATACTGTCAAATATTAGAGAAAGGATTACTCCCGCTATTTGAAACCAATCAGACCGACAAGAATGTTTACCTTTTTCAATGCCATATCATACAAGCAAAGTAGTAAAGGCCTGGAAGGAATCGCAAGGAATCGTCACAGCCATTGATAGTCCAAAGTCCTGACATGAATCCAATAGAGCACGTTTGCGAGCATCTTGACCGAAAACTTCGAGAAAATGCGACCAAAATCATGTCAATGGTAACCCTTAAAGAAACGTTGGTAAAGACCAGTCGATTGTTGATAACTTGATCAAATCTATCAAAAATTGAATACAAATACGGAAACTAGCATATGGAAGAACTACTCCATACTAGTTTTAAATATTGTTTACTTGAGTTGGTATTACGTAATTAAACTTTGAAATTGGATGTAGTTCATTTCTCCTGGCTAAGATCTTTTCGGAGGCCACTATATATATATAAATGTGAGGGTATAGATTATTATTTGGAGTCTGTGCAAATTTTTCACATTCGTCTTGACTGGTAGTCTTCAATGAAATCCGAGTGACCACAAATTTGCACCGCTCTATAGCCGATCTCACCAGTGCCAATGTCTAGATGGTCTAATTCTGGTCTCTTTTCTAGGTTCTTTGAGATTTTTCGATAACAATAACAGATCTTTTATTTCACTCCTTTATAGTCTTTCATACCAGCATTAGTTAGTAGTATTTTACTGGAGTGTGAACGACAGCAAATCTCCAGGACTCTTCGCAGTATTCTAGCCGATCTTAACAATGCTTTGGTCTGGATAGTCTCGATTCTTCTAGTAAATTCCAATTCCTCCAGTCTATTTTCCAAGCCCTTGGAGACCATTTCAAGCGCACCATTCACTCCTTTGTCATTTTTTGCAGCGTTCGCTTATCATGTGATATTATTCGATCAATTTCTGTCTCCACATAGCCTATACTTGCTATTCTCGTGCGTATTATCAGTTTTTACTTTAACATAATTGGTCCTTGTGCTGGTTTTTGTGTTTTTATTAAAAGACATTCAGTTTCTCTCTTGAGGTTTCCCTTTCTTAGCCATGTCCAGGTCTTCTCGTGAGCAATCTCACCCGTTCCTAGGTTGAAATATCCATACAGCCGTCTTTCTTCCAATTTCTGTTTTTTAGTTTCTATTGTTTTTCTATTAATTCTAAAGTTGTTATTATTGTTACTGGCTGCTTTAATTCGTTATTTTCCCTTTTTTCAGTTATCCTTCCAGTTATGGGTTAAATAGTACCACTACTTTTCTTCTAGGAGAATGGCTTTGGCATTAAATTACCAACAAAGGTTGATATGCCATTGAAGAAAGAAACCAAACCAAACCAAACCTCGTACATAGTCACCAATTTCCTCCATTTATCTGATTAGCCCAGTCGGCTGAGGCTGTAGAATACACCGGCTGCTTCTCTGCAGGGGTAAGACCCCCACACAACGAGTGTCCTGGTTATGATTCTAAACAATGTGATGGTGAGGTTCCAGTGATGCTGGAGTTTTGGGCAATGTGGAGTGCCCCTTCATTGCCATCGCTCCCAGGGTCACTATGGCTCGTTGTGGTAGTATCTGATAGGTTTCTATCTATGAGTCAAATAGAACTAAAATGTGTACTTAGGCTAAACGGAACTACATGAAATAGAACAGTTTTGATATCTAAACTGCGTATTTATGCTAAAAGGAATTGCTTGATATTGAACTGTTTTGACATCAAAACTGTACTTACGCAATACTGAATTGTTCGAAATTGAACTAACTGTTTTGACATTTAACTGTGTGTAAACAAAAACTATACTAATACTAAACTGAATTGTTTGAATAAGAACTGTTTGAATAAAATGAATAGCTTGAAATAGAAATGTTTTTGACAACCGAACTGTGTACTTATGCTTAACTGAATAGTTTAAAAAAGAACTGTTTATTTGTATAAAAATTGATATCGCATTAAATAACTTTCAAAGGTTGATATGCTATAAGACTCAAAGAACCAAACCAAGCTAAACCATTTATCTGATTTAACTCTTTGGTGAGTTTACTCCTTTCGAATTTTTCACACTATAACCATATTTACCAACCCCTCCGCTCGGGCAGGATATGACACAAGGTCAATTTTCAAGCGGAGTTTAACAGGTTTGAATTCAGAGTTTTCCTTCTCCTAGACTAGTTGCCTCACCAAGGCTGAAGAACCCAGTCTGCACTACAATTTACCCATAGCTGGAGGGAAAATAATTGGATTCATACCTTTCCCAAGGGTATTAGTGCTATGTGAAATGCAATCAGTCTCGTCCAGGATTTGAACACGTGTCGCTGTGTCCATTTCCTACGACGATAACCATAACCCCACGGGCACTATAACTGGTTGTCTTTCATTAGGGTCTGAGTGATAGCATGTCTCCTCAGGCCTCCACGTCTCTTCTGAGTTGTCACGCTGTTCTGAAAAATGCTGTGGTCTTTATGCTTTTTTCTCTGCCTCTTTTTTTTCCCAGGTCCTGCAATTCTTTTCTCCAAGCTTTGCATACCGTTGATAGAGCATCAACTACTGGCTGCGACAGAAATATATCCGTCATTTTAAACTGTCACCTGTGACGTGCAAGTAGATTTAGGCAAGTGGCAATGGTAGCTCCATCTCGCTTTTTGGCCCAGTCGGCTGGGGCTGTAGAATACACCGACTGCACCTCTGCTGATGGGTAAGACCCTCACCGACAAGTGTCCAGGATATGACATTAAACAATTTGGTGGTGAGGTTCCAGCAATGCTGGAGCTTTGGGGAGTGCAGAGCACTTCTTCATTGCTATCGCTCTCACGTTCACTCTGGCCCGGAGTGGTAGCACCTGATAGGGTTCTATATGTAGGTCAAATAGAACTAAACTGGATTTTTATGCTAAACTCAGCTGTTTGAAAAAGAACTGTTTTGACATTTAACTGTGTTTAAACAAAGCCTATACTTATACTAAACTGAATTGTTTGACTAAGAACGATTTGACTAAACTAAATGGCTTGATATTGGAATGTTTTTGACAGTTAAACTGTGTACTCATGCTAAACTGAATTGTTTGAATTAGAACTGATTATTTGTATAAAAAAAATGGATATGGCATTAAATAGCCTATAAGGGTTGATATGCCATAAAAACCCAACCAATCAACCAACCATCTCGCCAATGTCTTACCATTGTTTGTTCAATCAAACAATTTTGAAGAAGAGGCATGTTTACGGGCTGAACGTGTGAATGATTTTACAACAGACTCCGGCACAGATTGTCAGGACAGTTTTTGAAATTTTAGCTCTTCCTGGTAGCTTTCTTTTCATTGATGGTTCTGAAATTTTCAACTTATAGCAATATCGATTTTCTATCCGGAACAGCACCATTCCGACGTAACATGAAATGAGTCTGAAAAATTCTCTGTTAAGCGATTACAGATTCATCAGTCTTTAAAAAAATCTTTCAACCTCAAGGATATTGTGTCCAACGATCCAAGCAATGATCGCAACTGATCGTACCTGAAAAAAAAGATAAGACATTAGCTTGATGGAGCAACAATTACCACTTGCTTATGTTCACTTGTCCCACACAGGCGACAGTTTAAAATGTGGGAGATATTTCAGTCAGACACTGTGCAAGTTTAGATTCTCTGGGATATATTTTTCTCGCACCTAGGACAATCTGAATCGCCGTCACTTTTATGTTCCACAGCTTTCCAGCTCTCTGGCTAAAACCAATTATTTTTCTAACTTTTAGATTTCTTTCATTTTCACACACTATGGTCTGTTGCAACAGCAAAGTTCTCAAGATGACAAATTCATTTTTTTCTTATTAATCAACACTAGGTCTGACTTTCTGCCGGGAGGGGTAATCTAATTAATTCTCTCAAAATATCATGGAACTTTATTGGTCTCATTTTTTTAGGACAGATTCTGGTTTGTACTTACACCATTTGTTAGTATAGTAAAATTTAAATCTCTTGTACTATTCTCAAAGGATCATCTTTCCTACCCGGTCATGCTTACTTTTGTATTTCTTGTGCCAGTTTGCATTATTATTATTATTATTATTATTATTATTATTATTTACTCCTTTAGAGTTTTTCACATCAGTATTAGCTGATGGTTTTTCACTGGTGTTTGAGTGACAGCAAGTGTCCTTAAGTCTCTGGAACTCGTCTCAGGATTCTGTCCGTTCTCAGCAATGCTGTCATTTGGATAGTCTCTACCTGTCCGTCAACTTCCAAGTCTTCCAGTCCTTTAATAATTCTTTAGTTATTGTGCCAAAAGCACCAATCGCATTTGGCACAATCGTCACTTTCATGTTCTACAGCTTTTTTCAGTTCTCTAGCAAGGTCGATGTACTTATCCTTCTTTTCACATTCCTTCAGATTTATTCTGTGGTCCGCCAGGACAGCAAAGTTGACAATTTTGCAAGTTCATTTTTTTTTGTTGATTATTTTAAGGTCTGGTCTTCTGGTCGAGATTAGGTAATCCGTTTGTATGTTAAAGTCCCATATGATTTTATGTGTGTCATTTTCTTGGACAGATGCTGAGTTGTGCATATACCATTTGTTAGTATGGTCAGATTTAAATTTCTTGCACATGTCCCAGTGGATCACCTTGCCGACCCAGTCGTGTCTCGCCTTATACTCTTTCTGTGCTAATTTGCTGCATTCGCTTATTATGTGATTCATCGTTTCGTTTCTGTCACGACATAGCCTACATTTACTGTTTTGTTGCGTCTTATCTATTCTCGTTTTGATATGATTGGTCCTTATGGCGTCGTCCTGTGCTGCTAATAGGAGAGATTCCGTTTCTCTCTTAAGGTTTCCTTTTCTTAGCCAGGTCCAGGTTTTCTGGTGTGAGATGTTTATAAGTCGTTTAAAGCGGCCATAGAGTTGTGTTTTCTCCCATTTTTGTTTCCTAGTTGTTGCCATTCTATCGTCTATCGTTTTGTCTGTATCGTTTCTGATGGCTGTAATTAGTCCTCGTTCGCGTTTTCCTATGTAGTCTTTGAGCCGTTGTAGCGTTTTGTCAACGCTGTCTCCGATGCTGGCGAGTCCTCTTCCTCCCTCTTTTCTTGGTAAATGTAGTCTGTCAACGTCGTCTCTGGGATGTAATGCCTTATGCATGGTCATTAGTTTTCTTGTTCTTTGATCCATTTGCTTTAGTTCATCTCTGGTCCATTTGAGGAAGGGTTCCGAATATCTAACGAGGGGCACAGCCCAGGTATTTATACCTTTGATGAGGTTTCTGCTGGAGAGTTTTGTCTCGAGTAGTTTTTGCGTTCTCCTGAGATATTCTTTTCGGATCTTGTCTTTCATTTCCACATGTTTGATGGTGTCAGCCTCCAAGATACCCAAGTATTTGTAGGTTTCATTTTCTCCATGCGTTCTAATTTTGTGATTTTCACAATATAAGCTCTTATATCTCTGCTTAAAAATATTTAAGAGCAATAATGCATTTGTGCGTTACTATAAACATGTCTATATGAATATATACGCATAAAGACATAGTGTATGTATATGCATTTGCGTGCTGGCATATCTGTATCAATGTATTGGTAGCATATATGTATGTATGGATGTATGTATGTGTACGGATGTATTTGTATAATAGTATCAAAAGGATAGCTAAACAAGTTTGGGAAGTCGACAGATCTTAATAGAAAATAAAATAGAATATAATATAGATATTGCCACTCACCGTGGTTTGCTGCCACACCAAAGCCAACTTGATAACTTCTTTTTTTTTTTTTTTGTTAATCAACATTCGTCTGGTCTTCTGACCGAGATTGAGTAATCCGTTTTTTTTGGTTTGGCTTAATTTGATTTCTTAGTTTCATGGCATATAAACTTTTGTGGGTTATTTAATGGCAGCCATCCTGGTAGAAGCACAGTAGCCGTACTATTTAACCCATATCAGTGGGGGTGGTTAAAGAGGTTTATATATTTCCCAAGGATATTAGTCCAAAAGTAAATGTAATTATATGATTAACCGTTTCCTTTTTGTCTCTACATAACCTACATATGCTATTCAGCGGGGTTTTTTTTTTAGTTTTCGCCTTGATATAATTTGTCCTTATGGCATTATTTTATTGATGCTATTAAAACAGATTCAGTTCCTCTCATTAGGTTTTCCTTTCTTAGCAATGCTCAGAACATCTCGCAAGCAATCTCGCCAATTCGGCATCCATACATTTTTTTTCTAGATTTATTATTATTAATATTATTGTTGCTGTTGTTGTTGTTGTTGTTGTTGTTGCTGTTGTTGTTGACCTTTGAAGTTTTTTACACCAGCTTTTGCTCGTGGTTTTTTTCTCTGGAGTCAGGATGAGAGAAAGTACCCTCAGGTCTCCAGGACTCTTTTGAATATTTTAACCAATCTTAAGGATGCAGCCGTTTTAATGGTCGATTCTTCCTTTGATTTCCTATTCCTCCAGTCTTTTTTTAAGCCGTTCCAAGTTTATCCACTACAATTGGTATTTCTCTCGGTCTATCTAAAGCGGCGGACTCATTTTTTATTCTCTGTTTCTCTCTTCTTGGCGACTACCATGACATGTAGTACCGACTGGACTTTTGTATTAGCAAGCCAAGGGGGTGTTTTGTATGTTCGTCCCTTTTTCTCACAGCGGGGTTACAACTGACACTTAAGGCGTAATGCTACACTCATAGACCAGTTAAAACTGTGTTGGTGCAAATGTTTATGTAGTGTCATAGTGTTATAAGGGTCTGCCGAGAATCGAGGTGGTGCAAGCGTCTGTGTGGTGTTGTAGTATTACAAACGTCTGTTTGAGGGCCATAACATTACATCCAAACTCTTGCAAGTATTCCAACAGATTTTGACAGTGCTGTGGTCTCGATAGTCTCGATTATTTCGCCAATCTCGATTTCCCCCAATTTATTTTCCAGGTATTTAGGGACCGTTCCTCGTGTACTGACTAGAATTGATATTAATGTCACTTGTATGTCCCACATTTTTTACACTTTCTGGTAAGATGTAAGTAGTTGTCTAGTAGATGACAAGTTCTTTTCTTCTTGTAAATTAATACTACACCTGAACTTCTGGCTGGAATTGAGATCTTTTTTTTTTTTGCCAAAGTCCCAGAAAATCTTTACGTTTTATTTTCATGGAAAGATTGGTTTGGGCATTTGTCATTTTTCAGTATGGTCAAATTTTAATTTCTTGCACAATTCCTAGTCGATCACTTTTCCCACCCAGTGGTGTTTATTCTTTTATTTCTTTCGTCCTAGTTTGTTGCATCTTCTTCTTCTTCTTCTTCTTCTTCTTCTTCTTCTTCTTCTTCTTCTTCTTCTTCTTCTTCTTCTTCTTCTTTATTATTATTATCATTTGCATAAACCGTAAGATCTCTATTTCGTCTTGCCTTTCGCCAGTATTCCGACTGGTAGGAATGGTAATTTTTATTCTCTCTTATTTGGTTACTTAAATCACTTTAATGACCGGTCTGAGGTTCTTCTTCTGTAGAATACACCGACTGCATCGCTGCAGTGCAAGTTTTGGAGGTCTTGGGAATGCAGAGTACTCTTTCATTGCCATCGCTTCCAGGTTAATTCTGACCCGTAGTGGTAGCACCTGACAGGGTCCTATCTATGGTTCAAATACAAATGAACTGTGCATGCTAAACTGATTTGTTTGAAATATAACTGCTTTTGATATTGAAACTGTGTACTTATGCTGAACTGAATTATTTGAAATAGAACTGTTCTGACTTTTAGCTTAAGTGTTTTAACATTTAATTGTGTATAAACAAAACCTATACTTACACTAACTAAACTAAATTGTTGGAAATTTCATTTGGCTTTAAATTACCCGAAAAGGGTTGATACTCCATAAAACCAACCAACCAATCAACCAACTTGATATCATATAGCTCTGAGCAAAAAATAAAAAAAATATATATTGATAAACTCTTAAGAATATAAACGTGAAATTAATGGCATTTCCCAACTTTTTAATGCTGATGAATAACAATTAATCTTAGTGGTAATTAGAGTTTTCAGATAATTATTATAAGAAGTCTCTAAAGAGGAAATAATTCGACAACTTGCCGAAGCCACCAAAGGCAGCATTTAAGCGGATAATAGAAAAACAAAAGTCAACCCACTTTACTCACGGAATAGGGGCAAATAAAATTATAGTTAATGTTCATCCTTCTCCTTGGAATTTAAAAAGAATCTCTTGATTCAAAAGATATCTTGTTAACACGGTCTGGTTTCTCAAACAGACATTGAATCACATTTTCAAATAGAAGTAGCAATTGGTGCCAACAATACTTGAATTTCTTTATATAGAAAGATCTAAATTATTGGAGGGGGGATATTTTTAACTCGTACTCACATTGAATTTATATACATGCCTTCAACTCTTGTCTAAGGTCAAAATTCTCTTTATTCATTTTTCTTCTTCGTCCTCTCTTCATATTTCTTCTTCTTCAAGTTGCTGTTTTCTGATTTCTAATGGTCTCATTTTAGTTTTCTTAAACCAATCCCCTTCTTCTTCTTCTTCTTCTTCTTCTTCTTCTTCTTCTTCTTCTTGCCAGCAAGTTTCTCCTACTCTCACTGCTGTTCACAACTCTTTCTTTCACTTCTTCAGACAACTTTTTTTTCTACTTCATCTCGAGTCTTAAATCGTTTTCTTTCTCCATGAAGAATGCCGTTGTTTATTGCTTTTAGATATTTTCTTCAAATTATTCTTCTGTTGAAAATATCTTCTTATCCCATTATTCAGAAGAATCCTAAGGAGCTGGTTTCTTCTTCTTCTTCTTCTTCTTCTTCTTCTTCTTCTTCTTATTATTATTATTATTATTATTATTATTATTATTATTATTATTTACTCCTCTAGAGTTTTTCCCATCAGTATTAGTTGATTGTTTTTCACTATTATTATTTACTCCTTTAGGGTTTTTCACATCAGTGTTAGCTAATGGTTTTTCACTGGAGTTTGAGTGACTGCAAGTCTCCTCAAGTCTCCAGGACTCGTCTCTGGATTCTGGCCGTTCTTAGCAATGCTGTCGTTTGGATTGTCTCTACCCGTCCGCCAACTTCCAAGTCCTCCAGGTCTTTTAATAATCCTTTAGTTATTGTGCCTAACGCATTATCATTATCAAAATTATTATTATTTACTCATTAGAGTTTTTCACATCGGCGTTAGCTGATGGTTTTTCATTGGAGTCTGAGTGACAGCAAGTCTCCTGAAGTCTCCAGGATTCGTCTCAGTATTCTGGCCGTTCTCAATAATGTAGTAGTTTGGATGGCCTCCACTCGTCCGCCAACTTTCAAGTCCTCCAGTCCCTTTAGTAATCCTTTAGTTACTGTTCCAAACGCATCAATTACAATTGTCACCTGCATGTTCCATAGCTTTTTCAATTCCCTAGCAAAGTCGAAGTACTTATCCTTCTTTTCATATTCTTTTAATTTTATTCTGCGGTCAGCCGGGACAGCAATGTCGGCAATTTTGCAAGTTCTCTTCTTTTTGTAGATTATTATTAGGTCTGGTCTTCTGGCCGAGATTAGGTGATCCGTGCGTATGTCAAAGTCCCATTGGAGTTTATGTGTGTCATTTTCTAGGACAGGTGCTGGGTTGTGCATATACCATTTGTTTGTATGGTCAAATTTAAATTTCTTGCACATTTCCCAGTGGATCACCTTGCCGACCCAGTCGTGTCTAGTCTTATATTCCTTCTGCGCTAATTTGCTGCATTCGCTTATTATGTCGTTGATGGTTTCATTTCTGTCACCGCATAATCTACATTTGCTATAGACTATGCGGTGACAGAGATAGAATTATTATTATAATTATTATTATTATTATTATTATGGTTTATTTATTTTATTCATTTTATTTATTCATTTATTTATTTGTATTCGATAAAATTAAACTTCCAATCATGATTTTCAAGCCGTCATCTTCCAATTCTTCTTTTTCAATTCTTCTAAGTTTTCATTTAGATTTTTTCTCAATCAGACTTTTTTCTCCATATTTTTCTTGAAATACTATCCTCCTTTTCTACTCCTCGTCTTCTCTTTATCAACTTTCTTTCCTCCTATTTCCTTTCACGAACCAACCTTCCCATTTTTATATCTTTACGCCTTTCTTATTTTTGCTTCTTTTTCCTCCGTCCTTCATGCAAGCTTTTACATCAATTGTAACTGGTGGCTTTCAATTTAGTCAAAGTGACAACAATTCTTTTCTGCACGACAACCCTATTCTTATAATTCTTTCCAATATCAACAATGCTGAGGCGAGGATGGTCTCAATCTTTCATGTGATTTCAAGTTCTGGTCTTTTTTCCAGGTTTTTGGATTGTTCGAAGAGCTCCAACATAATAAGACTTGTTGCTGCTTGATCTCCAAAAATGTCACCAGATACCGAATTGAATATTCATTAAAAATTATGACTCATATTGGCATCGGCTATAGAATTAGCTATTCATTAGTAGTTGCCATGGTATTTGTTAGTTGCAATATTTTCAGTTTTAATTTTAGCACATTCGACAAAGATCGATGTTTTCTCATATTAATAGAGAAATTAAATATTTTATTTAGTTTCTTTTCTTTAAAAAAACATCGACTAGAAATTCAAATATATCTGTGAATTTTTTTTTAACTCGTGAGAATGATAAAAATTGAATGTTGTCGAGAGAGAGAGAGAGAGAGAGAGAGATACTATAATGCAGGGTTGGGGAACTGTTTCCTGTTTAAAGGAAAGTTAAAAGAATGAAGAACATTAACCTTTTAATAACGCTTGTCTCCTCGTACCCGAACCAACAAAAGAGAGAGAACTGAGAAACTCAGGAATTCACAGTACCCTCAACCCTACTTCCACCTCAGATAAGTGATATCATCCGGCCAACCCTCACCATAGCTTAGATGACCAATTGAGCCTGCTGACCACGGCAAGTCCCCGTTGATTGCTGTTTTCAGATCGAGGTGTTCGGTCAAGTGTATCTTGTACACCTAGCTACCGGACGAGATGCTGAACTCTGCAAACTCGTCTTTTTTCTGGTTGGAGGCTTTTTTTTCTGATATCTTATTCGCTTATTGGCCCAGTCGGCTGGGGATGTACAATACACCGACTGCTTCTCTGCAGAGCTGTAAGACCCCCTCTACAACAAGTGTCCAGGATATGACGCTAAACAATCTGATGGTGAGGTTCCAGTAATGCTGGAGCATCGAGGAATGCAGAGTACCCCTTCATTGCTATTGCTTCAAGGTCCACTATGACCCGGAGTGGTAGCACCTGTTAGATAGAACTAAACTGTAAAAACGATCTAAACTGTTAAAAAGAACTGAACTGTGTACTTATGCTAAACTGAATTGTTTGAAATAGAACTATTTGACTAAACTGAATAGCTTGAAATAGAAATATTTTTGACAGTTAAACTGTGTACTTAAACTGAATTTTAAAAAAATAGAACTGTTTATTTATAAACAAATGGATTTGGGATTGAATAACCGGCAAAACTTGATATGCCATAAAACTCAAACAAACAAATCAACAATTTTTTACAATGATACCATTGGCTTACAATGTTACAAGGCGCACTGTAGTATAAAGAAAAAAGTAATTAAAAATAGACTTTATTTGAGCGATGTTGTCTTTTGATGTATGCCTGAATGTGTATACAGGGTGCAGAAGAAATGTCTTCCACATTTCAAACTGTCACCGGTGTTGAGCAAATGAAATTAGGCAAGGGGTAATGGTAGCTGCATCAAAATATTTTACCATTTTCTTTACAAATACATGGTACAGAAGCAAAATTTGTAATATTCTAGGATAATGATAAACGACTCTATTATGAAACAAGATTAATTTTGACGAGCTCATAAGTGATGTACTCCTGTGGACCCCTTAACATGGACATGCAGGACAACCTGTTCGATCCTACATACAGCAGTTCTATGCCGATACGGGATATAACCCTGAGGACTAGTTGGAAGCAATGGACGATAGGGAGGTGTGGCGAGAGAGGGTCAGGGATATCCGTGCTGATAGCGTGACATGATGATGATGATGATGGCCACCATTTTTTTAATCAGTCTCAATACACCCTCGAAACGATATATATGTCGTCAAAATAAATTCCATTCCTCCCCAATAGTAGTCTTAAGCGAATCAATATTTGGATGGAAAGTTGTATACGCTTTGTTTTATAAAACGCCCAATAGAGCATAATCAAGGAGTTTTATGTCTGGGCTTAAATCTTGTTTAATTCCTGTCCTCACCGTTTCACGTGGTGTTTCAATTCATCAGCGTGCTTTCTTATTGACATTGTGAGGTCCTTCTTAATCTCCGTAGCGGGAGCAGTTAAAAAGCCTTCTTTTTATTTTTTTGTTCAATCCTCTACCCCCCCCCCTTTCCTAAAAAAGCTCATTTACAATCAAAAAATTTTCTTTGCCTTGTATTTGGGAAACAAAGAAACTTTGGCTTGGTTTCGGCGTTAAGCAAATCATAGATTCTTTATCGTTTCTTTTCTTGTTCACTTATATCGGCCTGAATTCTAATTAAAAGAAAACTGCTTGAAAATAGAGCTAATCAAGAAAATTTTGATTATCGCATTTTTTTGAAAAAATTGACTCATCAGACTTAAAAAACGTCTAAAAAATTATTTCATATTTTGTTTCCGCATCCTGTACAATCAGTTACGATCATGGCTTGGACCTGTGCGTACCGTATATTTGCTGTTGAAACGTATAGTTTAAGACTGATGAATCTGCAGTTCCTACAAAGAGAGCTTTTCGTACTCATTTCATGTTATATAGGAATTCTGCTGTTCCGGAAAGAAAATCAGTACTGCTTTAAGTTGAAAATTCCAGGACTACAGGTTCATTCGTTAAAAGAAAGCCCCTAGAAAGACCTCGAAGTACAAGAACCCCAGAAAATGTCAAAACTGAGAGATAGCCTGTTTTGTAATCTCCGACACGTTCAGTCTGTAAACATGCTTTTAGATAATCGTAACAGATCGTATTTGAAAAAAGATTCGTATGATATTAGATAGATGGAGCTACCATTTTATTTTTATTTTACATTAAACCAGTTTTCTTCTTCTTCTTCTTCTTCTTCTTCTTCTTCTTCTTGTGATTTCTATCTATGGTCTTTTTCTAAGTTCTTTGGATTGTTCGAAAGGGTTCCAAGATAAAATGTGGAAGTTATTTTAGCCACAAGCTGTGTAAGTTTGTATAAAATATTTTTTTAGTATATATAAATATATATAGATATTGAGAGAGGGGGGAGAGAGAGAAAGAAAGAGAGGGAGACTAATAACGTCACCGTACAAGATATATCTAAATAATACATAAGATAACAATAAGTTACGTAATCGCTAAATTGCTTCCTGCAGCCTCGAAGTAAGCGAGTTCGAGCCCCAGTCGTGCTATTACGTTCACTTTCGGACAAATACCCTTGGGATGGATATCATATTTACCAACCCCTCCGCTCGGACAGGATATGACACAAGGTCAATTTTTAAGCGGAGTTTAACAGGTTTGAATTCAGAGTTTTCCTTCTCCTAGACCAAGGCTGAAGAACCCAGTCTGTCCTACTATTTACCCATAGCTGGAGGGAAAATAATTGGATTCATACCTTTCCCAAGGGTATTAGTGCTATGTGAAATGCAATCAGTATCGTCCAGGATTTGAACTCGTGTCGCCGTGTCCATTTCCTACGACGATAATCATTACACCACGGGTACCTCCTAACCCTTGGGATGGATATGAAACTTATGCCCCACTTATAGGTTAAATAGTATCACTGCTGTTATTCTACAAAGATGGCTTTGGCATTAAATAGCCCTCGGTGGTTGATATTCCATTAAAAAAAAGAAAGAACAACAAGTTTAACATCGTCGCTGTATGAAGGTAGACACACTTGTGTAGACACTGATCCAGTAGGTATTGATATTAGTAGGGCAGACTAGGTTCTAGGCAACTAGTCTAGGAGAAGGAAAACTCTGAATTCAAAACTGTTAAACTCCGCTTAAAAATTGACCTTGTGTCATATCCTGCCCGAACGAAGGGGTTGGGTAAATATGATATAAGGAGTTTAAATTAGCTAATTAGTTTGTTAATCAATTACAATAAGAAAAGTTGAAAATTATCAATGTCTGTAGAGCCATGTGCAACTTACATATTATTTCGCGAGAGAGTCTTTGTGGTGTAATGGTTAACATGCTGGAGTGCAACTTCGTAGTAAGCGAGTTCGAACTCCAGTCGCGCTATTATGTTCACTTTCGGGATAAATGCCCTCGAGAAAGGAATGAACACTCTTATCCTCCCCCAGCGATTGAATAAATAGTACTGTTATTGTTCTTTTACAAATATAGCTTAGGCTTTAAATAACCCATCAAGGTTTATATGCAATAAAACAAAGAAAACAAAATAATCCATATAATTCACTACAACTCAGCATGTATAAATAGATAACATTTTGGACATGAGAAAAAGCTGGCTGAAAAGTGATTACGAAAAGGCATGGAAAAATATGAAAAAAGATCTTTTAATATCCAAATCTCTAACCTGCTAAATGCTTCGCCATATTACACATACATTTAAAAACAATCCATGAATCTACTTTATATATATAGTTAGTTAACGACCGCAGTCGAGGGTGACTTGAAGGCTCCCTTTTCAATAGCTACTACATCAAGGTGTATGGAAGGGCGTTACTCCTTTCCCTGGATTTCTCCACTTTACCCTTGATCTGTACCTCATAATACTGAGTGTTAAGCAAGGTGGCATCAAGTACTATTTTTAAAGTCTTTGGTATGACTCGACCGGAGATTGAACTCAGGTCTCCCAGGCCATTGGTGAACTTTCTAACCATTATGCCAATGTCCAGAATAATAAAGAATAAAACCACAGTTTGTTAATGGGTTTATATTTATATATATATATATATATATATATATAAATTCATTTCTTTTGTATCATTATAAATTTGTTTCAGGTTTATGATAACCCACTTTTGATGGCGAAAGCAAAATACTGTTTTTTATTTGATTATCATTTAGATATGTTTATATTGTTTCCAGCGAGAAGAGGATTTCTTAAGAATTAATTTATTAGTAAACTTTTTTTAATTAAGAAATTTTTAACGGTCGAAATACCATTATATATTATTATCAGATATAATTCTTATATATTTCTCTTTTAAAAAAACTTAAATACTAGGGGAATTTAAAAAAAACTGTGAATACTGAAAAATTCAATAGTGGCTTGCGACTCATATTCCTACTCTTTGAATTTTTCCTCTGATTATATATATATATATATATATATATATATATATATATATATATATATATATATGCATGAAGCTCGGTCTCTCGGACTATCGGTGAAGACATTACCCACTAGACCAATGGGCCGGTTTATATATATATATATATATATATATATATATATATATATATATATATATATATATATATAAACCTTCCAATGGGTCTAAAGGTAGAATGTTTCCCCATGGTTCGAGAGACCGGGGTTTAATCCCAGGTCGAGTCATACGAAAGACTAAAAAATGGTACTTGATACCTGCTTGCTTAACACTTAGCATTATAAGGAACGGATCAAGGGGAAGTGAAGCAATCCTGGGAAAGGAGTAGCGCCCTTCCGCCACCTCGGTGTAATAGTTATTGAAAAGGGAGCCTTCAGGTTGCCCTCGACTTCAGTCTGCCTGCTTAAAACAACTTACTAATATATTTATATAAACTTATTTATTATTGAACTCATTATCTAACTGACACTTTCATCTTCGTTATTATTATTGATGATATGTGGTTTTATCTGGTTTATTAAATTTTTAGCACTTTTAGTGTTTTTCGTCTTAACTAGTCATTAGAAACGCACTTCAAGTAGGTATCAAATTGCAACACGTTCCATCTCTCTCTCTCTATATATATATATAAATATTTTTTTCACACACACATTTATATGTATATGTGTGTACGTATTTATTTATTTATTTAGAGAGAGAAAGAGAGAGAGAGAGAGAGAGAGAGAGAGAGAGAGACCTGGAGAGAGAGAGTAAGAGAGACCTCGTGGAGAACCCATGTTCCCAATGTGACTTGATAATGATAATCACACACACACACACACACACACACACACACACACACACACACACACATATATATATATATATATATATATATATGTACATACACAAACATACATATATATTGTGTATATACACACTCATTTATATGCTATAAATATGCATGCACAAATATATATACTATACACATAATCACAGATAGACACACATATGCTATCTGTAAACACAGATATATACTATATACATACATATGCACAAATATAAATATGATATATATATATATATATATATATATATATATATATATATATATTAGTGGATATGTATGTGAGTGCGTTTGTATGTGCTTGATATTTCTTTACATATTTTACCTTAATTTATTTTTTTCTTGTCAACTTCCTGTCAGACTTAGGGTTCGTCTCCTTCCTTCCACTTATCCCAGTCATTAGTTGTGTTAATTTGTCTCGAATGGTGACCGATACGTTAAGACAAAATACATTCTTGGATTGGGAGAGTAAATGAGAGTCAAAGAAATTAACAAAAACAACGAACCAAAAACATCTTAAAAAAAAATACAAATCACAAGAATTTGAAAAGTGACCAGAAATACAAACAAACTAAATACACTAAAAAGAATAAAGAAAAAAAAAGAAAAAAAAAGAAAAAAAAACCTCACCCATCCTTAAGTTGGTCTATTTTCATGTAAATAGATTTTTTTAATGATCAGAAAATAACTACTCCCACTAAAGCTAGGCCATCCTTATATTTTTTAATATTTTATTTATTGTGAGTAATTCGTAAGAACGTAAAAAATTTAATTCTACCGACATTTTTATTAAAAACATACATTAACTGCCCCCACCTCCAAAAAATTGGCTACCAATCACATATAAATAGACCAGCGAAAAGAAAAATTGTCGTAGATATTTCTGAAAAAAAATCATGACTAAGATAAATGAAATAAAT
Source organism: Sepioteuthis lessoniana (assembly GCA_963585895.1). Lineage (NCBI taxonomy): Eukaryota > Metazoa > Mollusca > Cephalopoda > Myopsida > Loliginidae > Sepioteuthis > Sepioteuthis lessoniana. The sequence continues at coordinate 66,236 of CAUZXS010005432.1, read as the reverse complement.
GACTGTTGTATTTCTTTTTAAGCAATTAAACTTGGAATTCACTCATACAAGAAACGTTTGCTAAACGTTTGTTTATAGAAGAATAACCTTATTCTTAATTGGAGACCTTTGGAGAAAAGACCGTACAAACAAACGATACAAATATTTCTAGTATCACAATTTTTTTTATATCACAAAATATATTTAGACTGACCGTTCTTAAGAAAGGTTTAATTGAAAAACAGAGATTGCCTCAGTTTTTCTTTTCAGAATTTAAAATCTCCATTCATTTGCTGATAAAGAAACCTACATTTATATAATTTTGGTTATGATAAGATAATCAGGTTTCCACCTTCATTATAATAGTCGAAACATCTCTGTAAACATAAAATACAATGACTTTTCGTCTTATCAGCGTGGCTTAGAATAGGCTGACTGTATTCCACGCGGAGGGGTAAGTACACACCCAAAATGGGTATTCTCGGTATGACACTAAACTGCACCTGATGGTGGGGTTACAGTTCTGGAGACGAAGTGCTCTTTCATTGCCATTGCTCGCAGATCCACTTTGACTAGGAGTTACTGTACCTTTTAAGGTTACATCTTTGGGTTAAATAGATCTGTTTAAAAAAGTATTCGTATTAAGCAGAACAGCGCAGAATTTATTAGAAAACTACAACGCGAAAATATAAATATAAACGTACAATGAAAACAATTCCCTAACCGTTATGAATAAATTAACTCTAGATGGGTCGACATGCCATTAAAATCAATTAATCCTATGAGTAAAAAATATGATTGTGTATGCATATATAGTCATGAACAGACAGACTGTTTCGGTCTATCAGATCTCTTCAGTGTAGCTAGACACGTAGGACGCTTGAAGCCGCGATCGAAACCCGTCCAACTTCATGTTAGACTTAGTATCAGACTGCTCGGTCAACGAGGGAATTATAAGGTATTATGTAGCAACAGCAGCAGCAGCGTCCGTTTGTTTACATTTTTATGCCGTATCAGCTACCAGAGAGCTCAATTCTTTCGAAGGGCTTTGCATTATGCGAGTGACGGCCAAAAATTCCTTCGCCAGAGTGCTCACATTCCAAAAAACTGTAGGTCTGATTCCGTTCCTTTGTTTAATGTTTCGTGAGGACTGACTTAGTGTTATACACTGGACACTCATTGTCAGGTGGGGGTCTTACCAGTCTACAGAGGTTCAGTCGGCCAGCCAACAAAGTGAAAAAAAAAGAAGAAAAAAAAAATACAAAAATGTAAATACGGGCGTATAATGTCCGCGATTCCATAACCTCTAGGTACAGAATAAACCTAGACGCGTTGACATGCTGTTAAAATTAATCAACCATTTAATGAGAACGTACATCTTCATTGCAATAGAGTCGATATATTTTTTATATAACCCCTGAAATTAACAAAATGTGAACCTTTAAGTAATTGGATCATATTGCTAATAAAAGTATTGAAACGGCAAAAGTTGAACAAACCAGTCTAACAAAGAAAACAAGACTTTTCGATTGCAACTAATAAAAATATTTAAAAACTTGAGATTACGTTTATCCATAAGAAGATTTAAATTTAATCTCAGACGTATGTCCTTCTCTTTTAACAACATCCATCCAGAGTCCTCATAAGATGAAAGAAAGCTTATCCAGACATTTATATGCTCAACTTCATTTTTTTTTTATTTGTTTTTATTTGATCAAGACGGTTGTACTTTATTCCTGAAATTACTCTCGATGTTTATTGATAGAGTATTTAAAAAAAGCATTAAAAATAATGATCCTTTCCCCCACTTTCCGTTTCAAACGATTTTTTTTATTATCCTTTCTTTAATTTTTTTTTTTAAACAAATGGCTTTTGCTGCATGAAGGCGACAAAAGAAAGTTCAATGTGCAGCCGTGTTACATATAAATCCACCCTTTTACGATCAATGTGATAAATTGGATTGATATGCACACGAGAGAAATTAACTTTCTTTTTTTTTTTCTCTCTCAATGTGCTAATCTTTTATGCGTTTGTTGGAAGTCTTTTCACACCCGACAATTTCCTGTTGATGTTTTTTTTTTTTTATTCAGTAAGATTTGAAGATTTTACAAGCAGTGGAAAGCTCCCTTCCTCCCTCAAATATTAGCATTATGGTTATTTTTCTATTTGTGATTTTTTCATCCCACTAATAACAGACGGTTTTTCACCGACTTGAGAAACAGCAAGTTTCCTCAGGTCTCTTTTATTTATAAAAGACGATCTCAACAGTGCTGGGGTCAAGATGGTCTTCATCCTTTCTTTGATATCTAGTTCTAGTTTCTTTTCTTGTTTATTTGGTATTCTTCCAAGAGCTCCAGTTATTTTTAATGTACTAATGTATGACTGTCACCATCTTAAAAACATTAACAAATACTTGGAACTTGTCAGAGAACAACCCCACAAAAAATAAAACGGATTATAAAACAATAGGGTAATAATGATACCCATTGTGTTTGGTATGTTTGGAACGGTCTCAAAAAAAAAAAAAAAATCGAAAAAAAAAACTGGAGGAATTGGAAATCAGAGGAAGAATCTTGACCATGCAAACAATTGTAAAGTTGGCGACCGTAGTTGAGGGTGACCAGATGGCTCCCTTTTCAATAGCTACTACACTGAAGTGTTGGAGAGGGCGTTACCCCTTTCCCTGGATTGCTCCACTTTACCCTTGATACGTACCTTATATTGCTGAGTGTTAAGCAAGGAGACATCAAGTACCATTTTTTTAAAGACCTTGGTATGACGCGACAGACTTGAGGGGATTTGCTATCATTCAGACTCTATTGAAAGACCAGTAAATAACTCTGCTCTAAAAAATCTCGGAATGAGCGAAATGATAATAATATACTCCTTCTCGGGTGTTTGTCACACCACTTTAGACCGATAGTTTCCAACTGATGACTGAGTGACAACAATTCTTCTCAGATTTCCAGAACTCTAATAAGTGTCCTAATTGATTTTAGCTGTGTTGTAGTCTAGCTGGCATCGATTCTTATGATCTTCAGTTCCTTCCAATCTCTATTCGAGGTTTTGGAGATTGTTCCAAAGGCTCCAGATTGGCATTACCATCAATTTTACGAACTAAACAGCGTACTTATACTAAATTGAATTGTTTGAAATAGAACTGATTTTGTATAAAAATAGAGTTGGCATTAAATAGCCATAAAACACAAATAAACAAACATACAAACAAACAACAACGTCTGCTCTTCCAGCCTAGATTAGGTGATCTGTTTGTATAAGAAAACCTTTCATTTTATTTTACAGAATAGATTCTGGTCTATGCATATATAATTTCTTTATATAGTTAAAGTTTGGAGGTGCATTAAGGGTAACGGTTATTGTTGTTGGAAATGGACACCATGAACCGAGTTCAAATCATGGACGAGGCTATTTACGTTTCACTTAACTCAAATACCCTTGAGAAAGACTAGAACCCATCTCTTTAAAGCAATGGGTATGTTTAGTTGTTTGTTTGTTTAGGCTTTATGGTATGTTATTAAATGCCAAATCCATTTTTATACGAATAAGAGTTCTATTTCAAACAATTCAGTTTAGCATAGGTACACAGTTTAGTTGTCAAAAACATTTCTATTTCAAGCTATTCAATTTAGTCAAACAGTTCCATTTCAAACAACTTAGTTTAGCGTAAGTACAGTTTCAATGTCAAAAACACTTCTATTTCAAACAATTCAGTTTAGCATAAATATGTTGTTTAGATGTCAAATTTCAAGCAATACATTTTAGTATAAGTACACAGTTTAGTTCTATTTGACCCTTAGATAGGACCCTATCAGGCACTACCACTCCAGGCGAGAGTGGGCCAGGGTGTGATGGCAATAAAAGGGGTACTTCGCATTTTCCAGCATTACTGGAACCTCACCATCAGAAGGTTTAGTGTCTGATCCACGACACTCGTCTTACCCCTCTGCAGAGAAGCAGTCGGTGTATTGAACAGCCTCAGCCGACTGGACAAAAAACAATTGGTATTGCATACTATACTCTTTAGACTTGATAAGGCAACCAATCTTGTAGAAGGAAAAACTCATTAAAAAAAAGTGAACAAATCAGAGGTCTCAGTCGGTTGGGAATAAAGAATACACCTACTGCATCTCTGCAGAAAGGTAAGACCCCCAACGAGTGTCCTGTTATGACTCAAAGCAATCTGATGGTGAGGTTTCAGTAATGCTGGAGCTTTGGGGAATGTGGATTACCTCTTTATTTCCATCGCTCCCAAGTCCACTCTGGCCCGTAGTGGTAGCGTCTGATAGGGTCCTATCTATGGGTCAAATGACATGCTAAATTGAATCGCTTGAAATAGAACTGTTTGATCATTTAGTTGTGTGTAAACAAATGAGTGATATTTGATTAAATTGTTAGTGATACATTTTACTTCGTTGACTTATGTTAAACTGAATTGTTTGAAATAGAACTGTTTGATCATTTCGCTGTGTGTAAACAAATGACTGATGTTTAATTGAATTGTTAGTGTTAATTTTCTATACTTGAAAAAATTTAACTGTGTGCAAATAAACGATTTATAGTATGTAGAATTATTTTTTATTTGACTGAAATAAGCGAAACCATTTAACTATGTGCAAAAAATTGACTCAAGCTCGTTTGAAAACGTTATCTACGAAATCTTTTTACAAGTCATATATATTTGATACATATGTATAAAAAGGATTTGGCATTAAATAACCGACAACATGGCATAAAAGTAAACCAAATCAGATTCTATATATTTAATATATATGTATAAAGAGCATTTACCGGACATTGGCATGATGGTTAGATTGTTCGCCAATGGCCTGGGAGACCTGGGTTCAATTCCAGGTCTAGTCCTACCAAAGACTCAAAAAATGGTACTTGATGCCTCCTTGTTTAACCCTCAGCAATATAATGTAGGGATCAAGGGTAAAGTGGAGCAATTCAGGGAAAGGGTAGCGCTCTTCCCTACCTCGGTGTTGTAGTTATCGAAAAGGGAGCCTTCGAGTCACCCTCAACAAAGGTCGCCAACTTTACTTTTTACTTACATTATAAAGAAGATTTGGCATTAAATGACCGACAACGTTTGATATGGCATAAAAGCAAAGCAAACCAAAATAATTAGACAAAATATAAATTCAAATGCTGAGAAGAACTATCCAAGGGATCTGTGGCACTATGGTAGACCTCATGAGCTCATCCAAAAACGTGTGGCTGGTTTAATGTAACCCTTCACCATTGTAAAGAAATTATCAGCGAAGTTAATCTGCTCACCTTTGATTTAATCGTCTTTATTGAACCAATGAACGAATGAATCGTTTTCATAGTTCCTTGTAGATCAACTTCCCCATTCAGTCGTGCTTACTGTTGTACTCATTGTGTTTGTATCGGTTAACCAGTGGAGGTGGAGTTGCCCGTGGTGTAATGGCTATCGTCGCAAGATGTGGACACAACGACACGAGTTCAAATCCTGGACGAGCCTGATTACATTTCACATAGCACTAATACCCTTGGGAAAGGTATGAATCCAATTATTCTCCCTCCAGCTATGGGTAAATAGTAGGGCAGACTAGGTTCTTCAGCCTTGGTCAGGCAACTAGTCTAGGAGAAGGAAAACTCTGAATTAAAAAAACCTGTTAAACTCCGCTTAAAAATTGACCTTGTGTCATATCCTGCCTGAGCGGAGGGGTTGGTAAATAGGGTAATGATTAACCAGTTAGCCTGATAGACTATTGCTAGAGAGTTTCATTTTCATTGGGTACTCCATATTTGTGGCTTTCAGCCAAACTAAGGCTAACTATTCTCAAACAGCTTCTTTGGTGTGAATAAACAAAGAAATAAAGGAAGAAAGAAACAACAACAAACACACAAGTAAACACATATATCAACATCCTTTAATTAATACAAACTGGAGTCGTTACCTGACGTTCCTCGCGAAAAAAATAACCATAAATGTAAATGAATAAACTCTAACTTACTCGAAACATTTTAAACACATCAATCAATATTCTTATGAAATCTGAAATTTATATCGATAATGTCGTTTGATAAGCAATATTTGCTGTCTTACCTTACTGAGTCACCCAGTCGGAACAGAATAAGCTGAATGCACATTTATCGATAATGTCGTTTGATAAGCAATATTTGCTGTCTTACCTTACTGAGTCACCCAGTCGGAACAGAATAAGCTGAATGCACATTTATATCGATAATGTCGTTTGATAAGCAATATTTGCTGTCTTACCTTACTGAGTCACCCAGTCGGAACAGAATAAGCTGAATGCACATTTATCGATAATGTCGTTTGATAAGCAATATTTGCTGTCTTACCTTACTGAGTCACCCAGTCGGAACAGAATAAGCTGAATGCACATTTATATCGATAATGTCGTTTGATAAGCAATATTTGCTGTCTTACCTTACTGAGTCACCCAGTCGGAACAGAATAAGCTGAATGCACATTTACAGAAATTTAAGACCTCCCCCTTAAACTCGTGTCCTGGTATGACACTAAACCATCTGATTCTGAGGCTCCAGTCATGGAGCTTATGGGAATTTGAAGTACCCCTACATTACCATTACAACCAGGTCAACTATGACCGGGGGTGGTAGTAGCTCTTAGAGTGCTATCTATGGGCCAAAAGCAACTGTTCAAACTTACAAGGGATTATTATTATTATTATTATTGGTTATTTGAAACTATTCGGCTCTGTGCAAGTTGTTCGTATCAGATAGGAATACATCATAAATAGAATTACTAATGTTAAATATCAACACTTAAAAACTCTTATCTGTGTGGAAACAAAGGATTAATATTAAATAGAATTATTAGAGTTAGACAGCAATACTTTAAACCTTTAACAGTGAGCAAACAAATGAACAGTCTCGTTAAAAAAATAATGCTCCCAACAAACTAATCACTTACAAATTATATATATATATATATATGTACATATATATATATATATATAATTTGTAAGTGATTAGTTTGTTGTGTAATTGTAATCGTTGTGTAATTGTTATCGTCGTAGGAAATGGACACGGCGACACGAGTTCAAATCCTTGACGAAACTGATTGCATTTCACATAGCACTAATACCCTTGGGAAAGGTATGAATCCAATCATTCTCCCTCCAACTATGGGTAAATAGTAGGAAAGACTAGGTTCTTCAGCCTTGGTCAGGCAACTAGTCTAGGAGAAGGAAAACTCTGAATTAAAAAAACCTGTTAAACTCCGCTTAAAAATTGACCTTGTGTCATATCAGGCCGAGCGGAGGGGTTGGGTAAATAAGATATATATATATATATATATATATATATATATATATATATGGAGTCTCAGAATGCATAGGATCAACTCAAACTCTGAATAATAGGGTTTCCTTACATAATGGCAACATCAAATTACCAAAAGACTAAGAAACTGTCTTTCAAAATACCTTTACGAATTCAATAATCGAATCTTTAAAATAATGTCTGACAACTACTCATTACTGCAAATAAAAGAAAAAATTCAAAGATATATTTAAACCTTTATTAAACGGAGCCTAATTTCACACACACACACACACACACACACACACACACACACACACACACACACACACACACACAGAACCTAACTTAACGCACTCACAACCACAAGCATATACACACAAACTATCTTAAAATATATCGATGACACATTCAATTCAGAGAGAAAGAGAGAGGAAAAAGAGAAAAATAAGAGAAAAAAAAAAAAAAAAACAACGACCGGAAGTATATTGAATTCGTTTTATTACGTTCTCCTCCACATTAAACTCAAAGAGGAAGAGAGAAACAAAAACAACTGAATGTACATTCATGTATGCGAATATATATATACACACACACACACACAAACTATAAGTAAGTAAAGTTGGCGACCTTAGTCGAGGCTAACCCGAAGGCTCCCTTTTCACTGAGATGGAGGGAAGGGCGCTACTCCTTTCCCTGGATTGCTCCACATTACTCTAGATCCTTACCTTGTAATGCTGAGAATAAAGAAAGGTGGCATCAAGTACTATTTTTTGAGTTTTTGGTATGACTCGACCTGGGATTGAACCCCGGTCTCCCGGACTAATGGCGAACAATCTACTCATTTGACCAATGGGGCGGGATACAAAGTATAATGTTGTTAAAACATGAAATAAATGGTTAAATAGATAAATAAATAAATAAAAATGAACAAATTATCAAATAAATAGATAAATTTGATTTAAAAAGAATCCCACCCCAAACAAAACAAACACAGCATTCGTCTCTCGAAGAGCATACTCATATGAAATAAAAATCCTTAAGTGCCACATTCAAATTCATTTGCGAACCGTTGTATTTTAACACACACACATACACACACACATATATATATGTATGTATGTATGTGTGCGTGTGTGTGTGCGTGTGTGTGTTAGTGTACAAACTCAGTTTGGCTTAAATAACCCACAAAGGTCAATAATCCATAAAACTAAACCAAACCTTCCATAGAAAGGATGAATATGCGAGGGCCGTTTAGAAAGTTTTAAGTTCCACCCAGATTTTTTGATTTTTTGTATAATTGTCAATTTTGAATCGGCACCGCCTACATGGAAATTAAGATAGAAATTTAAATTAGTTCTTCCTGTTTTATTAGAGGTGTTTGTGTTATGCCTCAATAAAAATGGTCAGTTGTTGCTCTTATTTCTGAGTGAGGCTTAGAAACTTTTGAACGACTCTTGTATATTGTTTTTATTTTTTACTTTAAAAAAGGTATTGGATTATTAATGTTTTACATGAGATCAAACAATTCCGCAATAAACTCATTTGATCGGAAATAGAAGTGTTGATCCTAAATTTGTGTCTAGCACCTTCTGATGACCTCAGAGACCAATACTACTTATTACATTTTCCTCTACAAGTCAATTTATGGGCGGATTTTCATCATCGAGGATCCCAAATATCTAATCGTTAGGGTTTACTTCAAATTGAGTTGGTTTTTTTAATGTAATTAAATTAAATTTAGATTTTGTTATTGTCTTTGTTAGTCGGAATAGAGAATCAGTTTAATTTATGGTTTCGTTCGAGAATGTTTCTTGCTTTTTTCTCCTTATTTACCATTTATAGTTATGACGTTGCTACTGATAAATTTTTATTAGTTTCGGGTGACTATGAGAACATAGTTTTTCCTTAAGTTTTTCAAAGCAAGTGGACTTTGTGCGAATTTTTGTTTTTACGCACTGGAATATCAAATCGTTTTCATGAGACAAAAATAAGAGAAATATCGGATAAGGTTTGCCAGAAATTCCTTTGTTATTTAACGAAGAAGACTGAGCACTGAACACAAATTGCATTTCATTCTATCAAGTTGAGATTATGGTTTTGGTATTTGACTGTTCAATAATAGTAATCTAATTAGGAAGAAGAAAAAACAGAACAAAATCGTACAAAAGAAGCCCCTCTCTCTCTCTCTCTCTCTCTCTCTCTCTCTCTCTTAATCATCCTTTGAGATACAAAGAGACCACTTAATCTCGACCAGAAGACCAGACCGAGAGATAATAAAAAAAAAAAAAGAACTTGCCGTATAGAGGATTTTACCGCTCAGGTGGATCATAGAGAAAAAAGAAAAGAAAGTGAAAGGAGAGACAAGTACTTAAACCCTGCCAGAGAACTAAAAAAGTTGTGGAACATGGTGATACCAGTTGTAATTGGTGCGTTTGTAACGGTCCCCAAAGAGTTGAAAAAGTGACCGGGAGAGTGAGAAATCAGTGGACGAGTCGATAACATCTAGACTATTGCATTGTTGAGTTCAGCCAGAATACTACGAGGAGTCCTGGAGACTTGAGGAGATCTTCTGACTCTCAGACTTCAGTAAAAGACAGTCAGCTAATGCTGGTCTGAAAAACTCGCAAGATGTGCCAAAGAACAGGGAAATTGATGATGATGAACATAGTCTTAGACCCGAGTGATTACACACTATATCTGTATCGAAAGAAGACGGAAGAGGAGTCGCCAGCAGTGAAGATTGTGTGTATACAACAATCTTGGCACTCAAAGAATATACAAAAAAAGATCAAAGAAAGTCTGCTTACAAAGGTACAAACAAAAAATCAACGATAAAAAATCTAGACAGTAAAGTTTGGAAGAAAAACCACTATATGGATACTGCGAGCGAAAAACTCTGAAATTGTACACGAGAGGACATAGATATAGTTAAAAAGAAAGAACCAATTACTTTTAATTTTACTACAAAATATTGCCCTGTTGGCTATGGCAGTAGAATACACCGACTGCATCTCTGTAGAGGGGGAGGGCTCCACTACGAGTGTCCAGGATATGATATTAAACAATCTGAGAGTGAGGTTCCAGTAATGTTGGAGCTTTGGAGAATGTGGAGTACCCTTCATTGCCATCGCTCCCAGGTCCACTCTGGCCTGTAGTGACAGCACCTAACAAAGTTTCTTCTATGGCTCAAATAGAACTAAAATGAGTATTTATGCTAAACTGAACTGCTTGAAATAGAACTGTTTTGTGACAGTGAACCTGTGTACTAATACTAAACTGAATTGTTTGAAATAGAACTGTTTTAACATTTAAATGTGTGTAAACAAAAATTATACTTATACTAAACTGAATTATTCGGAATAGAACTTTTTAAATGTATAAAAAAGGATTTGGCATTAACAACCAACAATCATTGATGTACCATAAAACCAAACCAAACCAAATCACAAAATAATGCCATTAAGAGTAATCATATTCAAGCAAAATTGACCATACGTAGGTGAATAGCTAGTATTGACTCTGGTGATCTTGTTTAAACAGTAAATCACCTGGTAAGCGAATGCCACAAACTAGCACAAAAGGAATTCAAGGCTAGACATGGCTAAGTGAGCATGGTCATTCACAAAGAATTGCGCAAGACTGAAATTTGATCATACTGACGAATGGTATTTACACAAAACAGGATCTGTCTTAGAAAGGGAGAAACATAGAATTCTCTGCAACTTATCAATACAAACGGATCTCTCAATCTCAGCCAGAAGACCCGAGATTGTTTAAACTAACAAGAGACCTTGTCACCTTGTGGATTTTGCCGTTTCAGCGAACCACAAAGTGAAAGGGAAGAAAAGCAAAAAGATGGATAAATACTTGGACCATAGCAGAGAGCCGTGAAAGCTGTGGAATATGAATGTGGAAGAAATACTAATTGTAATAGGTGCATTTTTATTGATCCTCAAAGGCCTGAAAAAGAGACTGAGGGAACTGAAGATCAAAGAAAGAATTGAAACCATTTAGACCATAGCACTGCTAAGATCAGCAAGAATACTTAGAAGAGTCCTGGATTTCTGAGATGATTTGCTTTGATTGAGACTTCTGTTAAAAACCGCCAGTTAGAGTTGGTGTGACAAACTCACATAGAGTGAAAATAATGGTTACGACGACGTCAGATGGACTGTTTGTAAAAAATACAAGGAATGTACCCAGTTGACACAGCATGACAAAAGCATTAGATCCAGATAATACATGTTGCGGTTCAAAAGCGAAAGCCAACAAGAAATAACAAATAACTGAAAGCTTTGAGCTCTGAATGTCTTTCTCGTTGTGACAAAAAACGCAATGTTTGTGAAAGCCAAAGTATTTTCCTAAATGAACTTCCCGCTATTTTTACTAGTACAAAGCTATTTCACAAAAGGAACTTTTTCTTCATTCTTAGAAAAGGCATAATTGTTGTTTGTTTTTGAGGTGTGCCAACAAAATTCACCCATTCGAATTTCGGTCTCTTGGGCGTCCCAGTGATTCAGTAAGTCGTGAATTATGTTTAGTAACGTTCTAAGCAAACGTATTCGTGATATAAATGATTGTACGGCAATTTTACTCAGGAAATGATTCATCTGCGACAAATAAAAGATCTCAAATGTTAGAAATGTAGCCTGTCTTGGTCAGTCCAATACCAGTCTACTCGTCTGTTATTGCTTAGGGATGCAAGAATAAAAATTCCAGGCTTGGGGAAATAAAGTTCATCTTTTTTAGATTATTAACCAAAATTCTGCTCAAGATCTTAGTAGTTGACTTGAGTACAACTTTTTTAAAACTGAACCCCAGATCTCTAAACCAGCGGGCTCAGTAATAATGCTTTGTTTGACGCCAAATATATGACATAAGTAATACAACTAATTGTGTGGTTGCTAGCGAACTGGACTGTGATATTGTAGTAAGCGAGTTCGAAGTCCAATCGTTCTATTACGTTCATTTTCAGACAAATGCCAGTTATAGTTTAGATAATACCACAAATGTTCATCTAGAAAGTTGGCTTTGGCATTAAATAAGCCCAAAAAGTTAATATGCTATTAAACAAACAAACCAAACTAAATGAAACCAACCAAAAATTTGCAAACAAATCTACTTGACCAACAGATGAGATCTTAACAGTTACTAACACTCCGGTTCAGAGTAGACCTGGGAGTAATGGCATTGAGGAAGTACGCCATATTCCCTAAAGCTCTAGAACTAGAGCCTGATTACGAGATTCACTTTAGAGTTATAGTCAAGACACCCCTTTTTTTCAAGGGAAAGTTCTACCCTTCAACAGGGAATACAGTTAGCGTGTTCTAAGCTCCTACAACTATAACCATTAAGCAATAAGCGTTATGATTATCGTTGTTGGAAATAGAATCGGTGACCTGAGTTCAAATCCGGGAAGAGGCTGTTCGCTTTTTTACTTCGCGTTTATGCTTTTGGGGAAGGTTGAATCCATATGTTCTCCCCCAGCAATGGGTAAATAGTAGAGCAACCTAGATTCTTTAGCAAGAAGTCAAAAAGAAAAAAAACAAAAAAAAAAACAGCGAATTCAAACCAGCTTTACTTCGCTAAAAATTGACCTAGTGTCAGATCCTATCCATGGTGGAGGGGTTGAGTAAATTCAAATTTTTCACTTTCAGCAGCCGGCTTTTGGGCTGTTATCTTTTGCATTTTGGGAGGTGCCCGTGGTGTAATGGTTATCGTCGTAGGAAATGGACACGGCGACACGAGTTCATATCCTGGACGAGGCTGATTGCATTTCACATAGCACTAATACCCTTGGAAAAGGTATGAATCCAATGATTCTGCCTCCAGCTATGGGTAAATAGTAGGACAGACTGGGTTCTTCAGCCTTAATGAGGCAACCAGTCTAGGAGAAGGAAAACTCTGAATTCAAACCTGTTAAACTCCGCTTAAAAAATTGACCTTATGTCATATCCTGCCCGAGCGGAGGGGTTGGGTAAATATTGTTATCGTTTGCATTATGTTCCTTCTTTGATTGCAATATTACTTAATATTCTTTTGTATGTGTCAACCCCGTGTATTGGTCGATCATTTCTGGTTACGAAATAATTAATTTTTGGAAATGCTTTTTCAAGCAAGTGTAAATCTTTCCTATGGTGTTTGAATTTTTAAGCCTATTTCTGGGACTGTAGAATACATCGACTGCATCTCTGCAGAAAGGTAAGACCCCACAACGAGTGTCCTGATTAGCGAGGCTAATTTTATCGCTTGACGCCCGAGGTACCCAAAAGGGGAAAGCCGATGGTATCCAAATTTTTTGTGACGGTCACGCATGAGTTTTGATTATTGCCTTACGCCATCATGTACATTAAAATGACCTTGTGTTAAATCTGGCCAGGTTGAAGATCAATTAAATCCATCATTAAGTCAATGCCGTTCTTTCAAAACACATCCTACTCACCTGGGAACTTTCATTCGCTAACATTTTTTTTATTCTTGTTGATTAAGCACAATAAATTCATGACTGTACCCAACTAGTTACTGCATGTGGCACCTTGAATATTTCTAGTAATTTTTTGGTAACAATTTCAATAACTGTTTCCTCTTGGGAAAATCGTCGTCATTTTAGTCATCATTTCATTATTGAGAAGTACTTTACTGTAGAAAATGATTGTGAATAAATACAATTACTGTCTTTTTGATGAAATTTTATGTCTCATAAAATCCTCATTTACATGAACTTTGCCGTTTATTGTCATCTGTTTCGCATCTGGGGAATAAAATGGAGAAAATTAATTTAAAATCAACAAAAAGAATTTTTTAAGAAATAGTTAAGAAAATGATATAAGGTTTGACAGAAGAAAAGAAAGACAAATGAAAAAAAAGTTGAAATAAAAAAAAAGAAACAAACATATAAAAAAGGCAAAAGAAAATTTTTTTAAAAAATCAGTGGAAGTTTTTAAATAAAGAAAAGACGAAAAATGTGTAAGGAGTAAATTTGAGTAAAAAGTTAGAAAAAAAAAGATCTTACAAGAAAAGGAGGAATAGAAAAAAAAACTTAGTTTAAAGTAAAAAGAAAGAAGTGATATGGAATTGAAAGATGGGAAAATTTTTAAGAAAGAACGAAAAAAAGAAGCGAAATGAAGAAAGAAATAGTGTGATAAAAAGAAAGAAATAAAGAAAAGAAGAAAAAAAGAAATATAAGCCAAACAATGATGGAAACACTAGTTCATGAGAACAAGGGCACGCAATTTGCGAAGAAAACAAGTGAAAGACAATCAGAGAAGAAGAATGCAGTTTAAACGAAAGATAAAGAAATCAGTCTGGAAAGAAACATCGAAGATAGAAAAAAAAAAGAAAAAAAAAAAACGAAATGAAGAAAACAGATTATTAGTTTATAAGGTGATGCAAAGAAAAAAAATGAAAAAGGAAGGAACAATAATTTGTAAAGATAAAGATATAAAAAGAAAAGAAAGAAACTTGATTAGCCCTAACCACATTCATGGAACCACACACATAAAGAACTACATACATACACACACATAGTGAAAAACCGAAAAGCGAAGAAAAGGACAAACAGAGAAGAATTAAACGAAAGAGAAATGTTAGAAGAGAAAATAATTCGGAAAAAATGGAAAAATAAACGAAAGAAAAACGGCTTGAAGAAAAAGAAAGATGAGTTTATTGTGTGATATAAGGAGAGAATAAAAGTAACAAAGAACAAAGGAAATAGTGTCTGAAAGAAAATAAGAAGGAAAGTAAAAGGCAAGAAAAAAAAGATAGCATATATATATATATATATATATATATATATATATATATATATATATATATCGTCTCTCTCCCCCTCTCTCTCTCTCTCTCTCTCTCTCTCTCTCTCTCTCTCTCTCTCTCTCTCAAGCAGGCACCCACATGGGCACATATGGAAAAGATTTGGGGGAAAAAAAGAAGCAGGGACAACAACAGATGAAGAATGAAATTTAAACGAAAAAGGAAAAATTAGATGAGAAGAGCATATCAAGAAAAGAAATGGAGAAAAAAAAAATTAAATAAAAATCAAATATAGTTTATTGGGAGATACAAAGAGAAATAAAAGTAGCAGAAAGCAAGAGACAGAGACAGAGAGAGGTATTGGGACAGAGACAGGCAGACACACACAGAGGGAAAGATGTATATATATATATATATATATATATATATATATATATATATATATATATATATATCATTCTCTCACTTTCGCTCTCTCAGTCTTTCAGTCTGTCTGTCCATCAGTCTCTCTCTCTCTCTGTGGGTGTATATATATATATATACATCATTCTCTCACTTTCGCTCTCTATCTCACTCAGTCTCTCTCTCTCTCTCTCTCTCTGTGGGTGTATATATATATATATATACATCATTCTCTCACTTTCGCTCTCTATCTCACTCTATCTGTCTCTCTGTCTCTCTCTGTCTCTGTCTCTGTCTGTCTGTCTGTCTCTCTCTCTCTGACACATACACACACACACGCACAAGTAAAGGTAAGTGATGTGTCTCTTTGGTAACGATGATTGACCAAATTGACTTCGCCTGTTAATCTTTTCTTCCCATTTCACTAATTTAACGGTTTCATTTTCTTTACACGCAAATTCCATGCAAAGAAGAAATTAAAAAATAAATTAAAAATGAAATCGTTAAAAAAAAGACAAATCACTAAAAAAAAACCCAACACAATTTCAATCCTTTCATCACGTTTTAACCATGAAGACACATTTGTAAAAATTTCACTCTTTTTGCTTGGCTTTACGAGTGCATTAAAAGTACAGCTCAATTTTTTTTTTGGTCTAAAATAAAGAAAGCAAAAGTAAGGGAAGCTCTAATATGCCTGACAGATTGTGTCAGGAGCCAGACAGAAATATGGCTAGTGAGAGCCTGATGTGAGATTAACATTTTCAAGAAGTACCTTCACAACGGCAGAGTACTAGACGAAAGTACGTGAGATCTTAACTAGTAAACACCGCAGTTAAATTAATACAGATTCCCGAATCAAGCACATTACTGGCTTTCGAAATACGTTCCAAAGTATTTCTCGTCGTGATCGCGAGCTAATAGCATAGATTACTTTGACTTTCCCACTCCCTCGCGATCTGCCCCTATCTCGTCCAATCGGCTGGGGTTGCATAATACACCGATTGCATCTCTGCAGAGGAGTAAGACTCCCACAACAAGTGTCCTGATATGACACTAAACAATCTGATGGTGAGGTTCCAGTAACGCTGGAGCTTTGGGGAATGCAGAGTCCACCTTCATTGCCATCACTTTCAAGTTCACTCTTACCCGGAATGGTAGCACCTAATAGGGTCCTATCCGTAGGTCAAATAGAACTAAACTGTGTACTTATGCTAAACTGAATTGCTTGAAATAGCACTGTTTTTGACATTTAAATTGTGTACTTATATTAAAGTGAATTATTTAAATTAGAAATGTTTTGTTTGTTAAAGTAAATTGCTTGAAATAGAACTGTTTTTGAATTCAACTCTGTGTACTACCCAATCAGCTAGGGCTATAGAATATACCGACTGCGTCTCTGCAGAGGGAGTAAGAGTCTCCCAACGAGTATCCTAAAAAATCTGATGGTGAGATTCTAGTAATGCTTGAGTTTGGGGGAATACGGAATACACCTTCATTGCCATCGCTCCCTGGTTCACTCTGGCTCGGAGTGGTGGTACCTGATAGAGTCCTATCTGTGGGTCAAACAGAAATAAACTCTCCACTTATGCCAAACTGAATTGTTTGAAATAGATCTGTTTTGATATTCAGTTCAACTGTTTTGACATTCAACTGTGTGTAAACAAAAAATCTATATACTAAAATGAATTTTTGAAATTCAATTCGGCATTAAATGATCCGAAAAGGGTTGATATGCCGTAAAACAAAAACCTCCCTTGTCTCTATCGGCCATCGCTCTCGGTAAATCTTCTAGACAGCATTCAGTGTTCGCACAAAGCTGATAAATGTACGCTTTTTCTGGTCGGCTAACACTGGCGTGTCCATGTGTAGGATTCCATTGGAAAACATGGCTGATGAGTTCATATCCACTTCTCCAGCAGTGCGCTGAACGTCTTATTTGAATGGTTTGTGATATAGGAGATAAATAGCCGTACAGCTACTTTTTTGCGAGTTTTAGCTTCCAGGATTCATTCAGAAGACTAAGCAAGCCATGCCAGTACCATTGTATGGTTGCATCACTTGGATTTTAACGAAAAAGCCTCGCCTGTATTATATACACTGAAAGAAAATAAGATTGAGGTACCTTAAAGAAGGACGCAAATTTTGAACTGGTTACAGTAGGTAGATACTCAACCCCTTCTGTCTTTTAGACTAGTCGACATACCAAATCAAAGAACACAGACTAGCCTACTATTTATCCGTTGTTGGGATGCATTCATGCTTTCGTTATGGTTGTAAAAGTGAAGAGAATGCGCACAACCTTGTGGAGGATTTGAATTCGGGTCGTCGATTTCATAGCCTATCACTATAACTGTTTCACCGAGAGTGCCTCTGATTACATCACACACACACACACACACACACACACACACACACACACACACACACACACACACACATTTCAACAAGGATGACTTAAATAACCCACTAAGGTTGATATGCCACTAAATAAAAAACCAAACCACACACGCATGCATATACAGAGAGAGTACTCATTAAAAAATATACATGTATATACAATATAATTATGTAACCTATTATATTTTATATATATATATAGTTATATTCCATTTATTTAATATCTATACCTATTCTATTTGATATATATATATATATATATATATATATATATATATATATATATATATATATATATATCATAACAGTGTTGGTTGTCGCTAAATCACTTTGTGGGTTTGTGGCGAACCAAGTGCAGTATAATATGGAGAGTGCTAAATATCTAGGATAGAGCTATTATATGATGAATATATATATATATATATATATATATATATATTATATTCATATATATATGTATATATATATATATATATGTTTGTGAGTATGTGTATATGTCTGTGTATGTATGTTTGTGTGTGTGTTTTTGTAAGTATGTGTGTGTGTGTGTGTGTGTGTGTGTGTGTGTGTGTGTGTGTGTGTGTGTGTGTATAAAACCCATGCTTTTGGAGCCTGTACAAATATCAATATGTGTATATCCTTTCGTGTAACACTGCTATATTGGTTATAGATTTAATCTTGAGTGAGTTGAAATTCATATTCGGAGGGTTGTAATTTTATTTTCCGTCAGACTATTTGGTTCCATCCTTTTAAAACTAGAGTGCAGTATAAATACTTGGTCGAATATTAGGAAAACGAATTTAACAATCCTTTCATTGTCTTTTAAACCAATCTGCAAGAGCCTTTGACCGGGTGGAGGAAATAACATCGCATCTAACATTATTTTAAGAAACCTGTTCTCCAT
>CAUZXS010005432.1:5000-37500 GCA_963585895.1 Sepioteuthis lessoniana | reverse complement strand
TTTCATTAAAATTCAGCCCAATATGAGTGAGCAAGAAAAGAAATGACAAAGAATCTATGATTTGCTTAACACCGAAATAAAATTTCTGAAATAATTGGAGATTCTTTATGGCCTCCATCAAGCCTAGACCTTAACCCCCTTGATTACACAATTTGGGGCATTTTAGAAAACAAAACAATTCCAACTTCCCATCCAAATATTAGTTCGCTTAAGACATTTATAGAGGGAGAACGGAATAAAACGTGTGAAGAATTTATTTTGAAGGCCTGCAAATTGTTTTGAAGGCATGTTAATACAATAATTGAAAAAAAAAATGGTGGCCATATTGAGTAAATTTACTGTTTTTGTGTCTATCTTCTTATTCTGTTGGTTTTTTAAAACATTAGGATTATTCTTGTTTTATAATAAAGTCGTTTATTCTTATACCAGAATATTCCTAATTTAACTTTCACACCCCATCGTACTCACAAAATTTATGCTGTTCACAACATTAATAATTATAGTTAGTTTACCGTAAGAGTATTTGATTATAGTAAGTTACTGTTTACCGCCAGAGTATTCGATTTCAATCAGCTATGAAAACTTATTTTGCAATTTCTTCTTTTTACTAATTAGTCGTAAGAATGAGCCGATTATTGATGCCTTGGTTGATCAAATCTGAATCCCGAATTACAATCTGTGACCATTTAAATTATTCATTTAACTTATCCATATTATATGTACACGTATAAAATAAATAACTATGTGTTAGAATATTTTTTCTTTTTTTTAAGTAAAATATTTCATTTCATAACCAACATAGACATTTTTTCAGTCACCCGCTGCGAATATGTCAACAAATATGGCCAACCTTTGCAAACCGGAAGAATAGAACTATTATTCGAATTGGTTCCGTATTGAGATGGAAATACGAATGATAGGTCGATCGAACGCCTGCAATGTTTAGTTGATGCACTGAGGATGTTATTTTTTAATCTTTTAGCATTTTAAGAAATATTATCGCAGTTCATCAGTGTAAATATATTATTCAATATTTCGGGGCCCCAGCTTCCTTAAGGTAAATATGTTTCATAGTTAGAATGCTTCAGCGTATTCTGTCACGTTTTCGTCACTTCCAGCGAAAGGAAGAGGGAAGAAAAAGTTTACAAAGGCGAATCCAAAGAAATTCTTAAAAAACAAACAAACCTGCTTTTCTATCAATTGACCTAGAAATCCACATGGTTGGAAGCAACTGGTCGGATCGGAATAAGAAGGCTTCATTTTCTATTTTTCTGTTTCTTTATTTCTTGTTCCGTCCAATAATTCTGAGTAAAATTCTCTTATCAGAAGAAATAAAAAACATTTATATATACATAGAGAAGGGGATATATTCAAACACACACACACACACATATATATATATATATATAGATATAGATAGATTAATAAAGAGAGTGGGGTGACCCTGTGGTATAATGGTTAAAGCGATGGACTGCGGAATCGTAGTAAGCGAGTTCGAATTCCAGTCGCGCTAATATGTTCACTTTGGGATAAATACCATGGAGAAAGAGATGAGCCTCCTTATCCTCCGAGCTATGGGTTAAATAGATAAATAAATAGTAAAATAAATGTTCTACTTAAAGGATAGATTTGGCATTAAATAACCTACAAAGGTTGATATGACATTAAACAAAGAAACCAAGAGGGAGAGGAGATCGATAAAGAGGGGGATAGAGAGGGGAATTGGGGAGATACATAAAGAGAGGGAGGTGGAGACAGAGTAGATAGATAGAGTGAGAAAGAGAGAGAGAGAGAGAGAGAGAGAATTTGAATCAGAATTTTCTAGGAATCAGGGATCGGATGCAGATAAAAGAAAAAATTTACAGGGTAGACAGACGTCATGCAGTAAAAATGTAAATCCACCTGTAAAGGTTGACAATCGGTGCAAAGATTTTATAAAATACTGCTTTGGAGGTTGGTTTACTCCAGTCATCACTCACCCACGCTTGAGATGTACAATACGAATATACCGTATCGAAGTGGATGCCGGAATTCAATTGCAGAAAAAAACACGTATACAGAAGACTGAGGCACGCATATAGATACACAGAAAAATTAACAAATGAAAGGTTAGGGAGACACACACATACATATATAGATACAATTCTGACAGAAGAAGGGATACATATATATGTATATATATATTAAACTTACAAAAAGACCAAATTTATTCATGTTAAAAAATGAAAATGAACAACTAACCGGTTTCGGTCCTACCTGGTCACAGTTAAACTAGGACAACCATTAAGAGACAAAGAGAGAAAACAGACTCTCTAATGTTAGAAAAAAAAAAGCAGCGAGGGGAATGATAAATTGTAATCAAATTAAGACCCAATAAACATTCCCTCTGCTTACAGATGGACGGTTTATGGGTCAAAATATGAATGGTCTCTAACACTTTGAGATGGAAATCCGAGTGGGACCTGCTTAAAATAGTAAACAAGTCCGCACAGTAGGACAAGGCAAAATCACGGTTATCTATTAGATGATATATATATATATATATATATATATATATATATATAATTATATATATAAATATATACACGCTGATTAGAGAACACAATTCAACAAAAAGCCAGATAATCAGGAATCGTTAACGGACTTTAAAACAGCCGATGTATTAATCAATATATTCTTTCAATCTTTGTGAGTTTTTCATACCAGCGTTAGCTGGAGGGTTTACATAGGTGTCCAAGACTTTTCGCCGTATAATGGCCCATCTCAGCAATGCTAAAGTTTGGAGGCTCTCAATTCTTCCACTGATTTCCAAATCGTCTATTCTTTCTTCAAGCTCCTGTGGACTATTCCAAGCACACCAATTACAACTAGTATTACATTAGCCCTCATATTGGAACGCTTTTTCAATTTTTTGGTAACGTCTAAGAATTTTTCTGTCTTTTCGATTTCTTTTTTTTTTTTTTTTCACTCTGCGGTTTGCAAGAACGTTGGATTATTACTATTAATATTATTTACTCATTAGAGTTTTTCACATCAGCATTAGCTGATGGTCTTTCACTGGAGTTTGAATGACAGCAAGTCTCCAGGACTCTTCACAATATTCTGCCCGTTCTTAACAATGCTGTAGTCTGGATGGTCTCCAACCGTCCTCCAACCTCCAAGTCCTCCAGTCCCTTTAATAGTCGTTTAGTTACTGTACCGAATGCACCAATCACGATTGGTATAATCGTCACCTTCATGTTCCATAGTTTTTTTTTAATTCCCTGGCAAAGTCTAGGTACTTAGCCTACTTTTCACTTTCTTTCAGTTTTATTGTAGTCAGCCGGGACAACAAAGTCGATAATTTTCCAATTGTTTTTATTATTTACTCCTTGAGTTTTTCCCATCAACGTTTGCTGATGGTCTTTCACTGGAGTCTGAGTCACAGCAAGTCTCAAGTCCCCAGGACTCTTATCAGTATTCTGGCCGATCACAATAATGCAGTAGTTTCGATTGTCTCACTCGTCCGCTTATTTCCAAGTCCTCCAGTCCCTTTATTAATCCTTTGGTGACTGTTAACAAGAGTACCAATTAAAAGTGGTATAATTGTCACTTTCATGTTCCTCAGATTTTTCGATTGACAAGCAAGTTCGAGGTATTTATCCTTCTTTTCACCTTCTTTCAATTTTTCTCTGTGGTCAGCCGGGGCACCAGAGTTGTCAAATTTGCAAGTTCTCTTTTTTTTGGTTGATTATTATAAGGTCTAGTCGTCTGGCTGTGATTAGGTAATCCGTTTGTATGTGAAAATCCCAGAAGAGTTTGTGTGTATCATTCTCCAGGACATGTTGGGCTGTGCATACACCATTCGTTTTTATGGTCTCATTTCAATTTCTTGCTCAATTCCCAGTGGATCACTTTGCCCACCCATATTATCACTCTTGAGTGAGTCCATGATTTTTTACTGGAGTTTGAGTGACAGTGAGTCTCCTCAAGTCTCCAGGATTCTTCCCAGTATTCTGGCCAATTTTAAAAATGCTATAATTTGGATGGTCTTCACTCGTCTTCTCATTATTATTATTATCATTATTATTATTCAATTTATAATCTAATTCTTGGTTTCTTACCACTTTTCACCGGGTCATTATCGAAGACCTAGGGTGAGGAAATGTAATGATTATGTTTATTTAATGTAATGTCTGTTTTTTGCTGCCTCTTTTCAGTGATGTTTTTTTGTTAGATTTATAGTACATTTTTAAGGTGTTCCTCAAATCCAATTTTTGTTCTCTGGCAAGATCTAAGTACTTATCTCTCTTTTCGCTCTCTTTGATTTTTACTCTGTAGTCTAACGGAATGGAAAAGTCTGCAATTCGGTAGGTTCTCTTTTTATTGTTGAATATAACTAGGTCAGGTCTTCTGGGCGGGATTAATGATCTGTTTGTATCTCAAAATCCCAGAGAATTTTGTGCGTCTAATTCTCCAGGACGAATTCTTATTGTGCATATGGTCAAATTTCAATCACTTGCACATTTCACAGTGGATCACGTTCCGCAACCAATCGTGTGTAGTCCTATATTTTATGCTCTAATTAATTTATGCGACTGATTGTTTCATATCTATCGCTACATAACATACATTTGCTATTTTGTTACATCTAATCTATTTTTGCTTTGACATTGTTGGTTCTTATGGTGTTGTTTTGTGCTCCTATTAAAAGAGATTCTGTTTCTCTCGTAAATTTTGCCTTTCTTAGCCATGTCCAGGTCTTCTCGTATGAGATTTCGTCTATTTGTTGTTTGAAATATCCATATAGGTTTATCTCTCATTTCTGTTTTCTAGTAATTGGTGTCCTTTGCTTTTTTTTCTGTATTCTTCGAGTCGTCGTATCGATGCATCTACTCTATGTTCAATGCTGGTTAGTCCTCTTCATTTTTATATATATGAATGATATATATATATATATATATATATATATATATATATATATATATATATATATATAGTCTATGTATGTCACCTCTTGGATATAAGGTCTAATGCATCGTTATTAGTTTACTTGTTCACTGGTTCATTTGTTTAAGTTCTTTCCTCGTCCATTTCAAGAATAATTCCGAGGGTATTTTAAGTGGGACAGCCCGGGTATTTATCCCTTTGATGAGATTCCTACAATAAAGTTTGATTTCGAGAAGTTTTTTCGTTCGCTTTAGATGCTCTTTTTTAATTTTTTCTTTCATCTTCATTTGTTTGATGGTGTCTGCTTTCAATATTACCAAGTACTTGAAAGTTTCCTTTTCTCCGAGCTTCCTGATTTTTTTCTTTAGTTGTTTGTCTATTCCTTCCGTCATTTGCTTTTTTTGCATCTCATTATTAGGATGGCACATTCTTCTCTGCCAAATTATTATTATTATGATTTACTCATTAGAGTTTTTCACATTAGCGTTAGCGTTGGTTTTTCACTGGAGTTTGAGTGACAGCAAGTCTCCTTAAGTCTCCAGGACTCTTCTCAGTATTTTGTCCGTCTTCAATAATGCTGTCGTTTGGATGGTCTCCACTCGTCCGCCAACTTCCAAATCCTCTAGGCCCTTTAATAATCCTTTAATTACTGTGTCAAAAGCACCAATCATAAGTGGAACAATTGTCACTTCCACGTTCCATAGCTTTTTCAATTCTATAGCAAGGTCGAGGTAATTATCCTTCTTTTTACATTCTTTCAGTTTTTAGCTGTTCGGCCGGGACATCAAAGTCGACAATTTTGCAAATTCTCTTTTATTATTATTTACTCCTTTAGAGTTTTTCACATCAGTGTTAGCTGATGGTTTTTCACTCGAGTTTGAGTGACAGCAAGTCTCCTCAAGTCTCCAGGACTCGTCTCAGGATTCTGGCCGTTCTTAGCAATGCTGTCGTTTGCATAGTCTCTTTCCGTCCGCCAACTTCCAAGTCTTCCAGGCCTTTTAATAATCCCTTAGTTATTGTGCCTAACGCACCAATCACAATTGGCACAATCGTTACTTTCATGTTCCACAGCTTTTTCAATTCTCTAGCAAGGTCGAGGTACTTATCTTTCTTTTCACTTTCCTTCAGATTTATTCTGTGGTCCGCCGGGACAGCAAAGTTGACAATTTTACAAATTCTCTTTTATTTTTTTGTCTTTCACTGGACGTCTGGTCTTCTGGCCAGGATTAGGTGATCCTTTTGTATGTTAAAGTTCCATAGGAGTTTATGCAAGTCATTTTCTAGGACAGGTACTGGGTTGTGCATATACCATTTGTTTGTATGGTCGAATTGAAATTTCCTGCACATTTCCCTGTGGACCACCTTGTGGACCCAGTCGTGTCTGGCCTTATACTCTTTCTGTGCTAGTTTGCTGCATTCGCTTATTATGTGATTGATCGTTTCATCTCTGTCATCGCATAGCCTACATTTACTGTTTTGTTGCGTCTTATCTATACTTGCTTTGATATGATTGGTTCTTATAGCGTTTCCTGTGCTGCTATTAGGAGGGATTCAGTTTCTTTCTTAAAATTTCCTTTTCTTAGCCAGGTCCAGGTTTTTGGTGTGAGATGTTGTTTATTAGACGTTTAAAGCGGCCATAGAGTTGTTTTCCTTCCCATTTTTGTTTCCTAGTCGTTGTCACTCTTTCGTCTATCGTGTTGTTGGTATCGTTTCTGATGCTTGTAATTAGTCCTCGTTCGTGTTTTTCTATGTAGTCCTCGAGCCGTTGTATCGATGCGTCAACGGTGTCTTCGATGCTGGCAAGTCCTCTTCCTCCCTCTTTTCTAAATACATATAGTCTGTCAACGTCGTCTCTGGGGTGTAATGCCTTATGCATTGTCATTAGTTTTCTTGTTCTTTGGTTCATTTGTTTAAGTTCCTCTCTGGTCCACTTGAGAAAGGGTCCCGAGTATCTGACTAGGGGCACATCCCAAGTATTTATTCCTTTGATGAGGTTTATGTTGGAGAGTTTTGTCTCGAGTAGTTTACTCCTTCTCCTGAGATATTCTTTTCGGATTGTGTCTTTCATTTGCACTTGTTTGATGGTGTCAGCCTCCAAGATGCCCAAGTATTTGTAGGTTTCCTTTTCTTCGAGCGTTCTAATTCTGTCGTGACTTGTTAGTTCCATTCCGTCGGTCATATGTCGTTTGCCACTTTTCATGACGAGCATGGCACATTTTTCTATGCCAAATTCCATTCCTATGTCCTGACTGTATATTCTAAGGGCGTGTATGAGAGTTTCCAGTTCTTTTTCAATTTTCGCAAATAATTTAATGTCATCCACGTATATTAAGTGGTAGATCTTCTCTTGCGATCTGCTGAGTTTGTATCCGGCTGCGCATTTTCGGAGAATGTGGTTCAGCAGCATCATAGCATTTATGAATAGTAAGGGCGATAGTGCATCTCCTTGGAAAATGCCTCTTTAGATCTTTGTTTCAGCTATGCTTCTTCCTCCTGCTGTCAGGTCCACTCTCTAGGTTTTCATGGTCTGTTCGATGAAGTTTATGACTTCATGAGATATCTTGTACATTTTGAGACAGTGGATTACCCAGCTTTGTGGACCCATATCATATGCCGTTTTGTTGTCAATCCCGGCCATAGCTAGATTTTTCCGTCTTGTCTTGCTCTCATTTAGGACGTGTTGATCTATGTAGAGTAATTCCGCTGTGCCTCTGGATCCTTTGCGGCATCCTTTCTGTTCGCCAGGGAACAATCTACGGCTTGTTAGCGAGTAGTAGATCTTTTCCCTTATTTGTGCTGTAAATATTTTCCACATAATTAGTTATGGGTCTGTAATTGTTAGGAGCTGTTCCTTTTCTACGGTCCTTTTGGATTAATGTAGTCTTTCCTTTGGTCATCCATTCAGGTACTTTCGCGTCTTGTAAGCATCTGTTCATTTCTAGTGCTTGTCTGTCGTGAATGGAGGTGAATTTCTTGAACCAGAAGCCATATATTCCATCATGGCCCGGCGCTTTCCAGTTTGATATTCTTTTTAGTGTTGTTCTGAGTAAGTCGACGTGTATTTCCATTTCGGGGCCTTCTTCAAGTCCCTCTAGTTCTCTTGTGATATTGTTCACCCATTCAGCATTTTCGTTTTGTTTCTTTGGTTGCCATATTTTAGTCCAAAATCGTTCGGTTTCTTTTATATCCAGTTGTTGGTATGTTTTCGTATTACTCCCTCCCAGTTATTGATAGAATTTTCTTTCGTTGTTTTGGAATGTCCTGTTTTGTCTGTATTGTTTTACCCTTTGTCGATATCTCTTTAGTCTTCCTTCTTTGGCCAGTACTTTCTGGTTTATTTCCTCAAGTTTTACTGTTATTTTTACCCATGTTGCCTGTTCCTTCTTTCTGCTTATTTCAGTATTATTATTCTACGTGAGTTTTTTTTTATTCCAGCTCTAACTGGTGGTTTTTCACTGAAGTCAGAGTGACAACAAGTCTCATTAGAATTCTACGGCTCTTCTATGTAACTTCTAACTGAATATAACATATATTTCCTAATGTTTTTAGCTAGTTTGGATATTCCGATTTAAAAATTACTAATTAAAAAACAACAGGTATTTGAAAAAATAAGATTAAAAATGAATTAGAATAAATTTTAAGAAAAAAGTTACGAAGCCAATCGTAAGGGGCATTATATTTTGCGAAACAGAAAATTTTGCAAGTGTAGCATTCTTCATCATTATCATTAACATCATTATAAATCTTCCTTGTTTTTCCAACTAATACATATATGATGATGTTGCTTTACGTTTTTAAGACAATTCATATGAAATTCTTTGTGATTCTAGACTATTCCGATTATAGTTGATTTGATTGGTATCAATCATTTTGATACAGGATTGCAATTAACTCAAGTGTGTTGTATACTCACGATGAGGAAGAAAGAATAATAGGTATGGAGGACGAATGATCATAACACTTGGTTATAAAAGTATAACTCTCACATATTTATTTCTCGGAGTCAAAGCTTTTGCGGTGGGAGAGATAGACGGAGACAGAGAGGCGAAGATAGAGTGCCATATTGACCTGTAACTTGTTCTCTTGACCATATCATACTGTGTTATCTTCAAAGCCTTACGTCTCCTCTTCCCCAACAAGATGTACTCAACTAGGGGCCGCCTGTGGGCCCTTGGCCCCTGGCCAGCCGTTATTTTCAATCGACCGACTGCTAGACTCTGCAAGGCTGACCGTATCTCACATGAACATCTACATATATCATTTCACAACGCTCACACATTTCAGTTCAACCACATGACTGTTTCCGCTTATTTACATAGGTGCATCCGCTGCAGTGAAATCTCTGATTGACGGCTTGGTCGAGGGTCAATATTTAATAATCATCTGTAGCTATCCAATTGTGACCGAAGTATGATATCAAATTGAAAAAAAAGTTATAAGATTTTTTTTTTTTTTTTTACAAAAATGATTCTAGCAGAAAATTAAACACCTGGAAAATATTCTTTAATAAACAAAACAGAACAAAAAGGAAAAGAGATAAAATAAAATAAAATATTCTTATTTCTTTGTTCGGTATTTTTACAACCAAATATTTAATGTTCCCTTTCGAACTTTAATCCTATAGATACCAATAACAATAAAAAAGAAACCAAGGTCTTTGCATTCGATAATCTTCTGTACTTTGTCGAAGCGCCTCCGAAATCAAATCAAATATTGCATCGCTTTTACTCTCTAAAGAATATACACTTCATTATTTCCTGGCGGTACATCTGAGTATTTAAAACTGAACGTTCTTTCAATAAACCTTTATTGACTTCAAAATGGACGCTACACAACTTCCGGTATCATCGGGCATCGTTTCTTTCCTTCTGTTTCAAGTCTTCAACAAGAGACAACGCTTCCTTCCGTCCTGACCTTGCCAGTTTCTGCTTCTCTTTATGACAGGATCTTGAAATCTTGACCGGAATTTTGCGCTTCAAAGATGCATCAATAGCTGTTTGATTTGTTCAGTGTTGAAAAATATCATTGTGTGTGCCAAGTTTTATAGATGTATACAGAAATTGTTTAAGTATAAAGTTAAAGATGCAAACAGACACAGAATAGTACCGTTGGGGCTTAGAATCTGTTAACCACATCCTCTGCCGAAGAAAAAGATTACCCTGCAGAAAGGGGGATCCTGGATATATAGAGTAAACTGCATCTGGTGGTGAGGTTCCAATTCTGGAATTTGGGGAGTATGAGGTACCCCTTCATTGCCATTCCATGGTCCCCTCTGACCGAAGAAGTAGAACCATTTTGGTCTGGTCGGTTGGTTTGGTTGTTTGGGTTTTATGGCATATCATCCTCTGTAGGTTATTTAATGCCAAATCCATTTTTATACAAAAAATCATTTCCATTTCAAACAATTCAGCTTAACATGAGTACACAGATTAATTGTCAAAAATATTTCAAGCTATTCAGTTTAGTCAAACAGTTCTAATTCAAATAATTCAGTTTACTATGAGTATAGTTTTTGCTTACAGACAGTTAAATGTCAAAACCGTTCTATTTCAAACAATTCAGTTTAGCCTAAGTACAGTTTCAATGTCAAAACTGTCCTATTTCAAACAATTCAGTTTATTATAAGTACACAATTTACATGTCAAAACAGTCCTGTTTCAAGCAATTCAGTTTAGCATAAGTATGCAGTTTAGTTCTATTTGACGCATAGATAGGGCCCTATCAGGTGCTACCACTACGGGTGAGAGTGAACTTGAGAGCGATGTCAATGTAGAGGTACTCTGCATTCCCCAAAGTATCACTGGAACCTCACCATCAGGTTGTTTAGTGTCATATGCAGGACACTCGTTAGTGGGTGTCTTACCTCTCTGCAGAGGTTCAGTCGATTTATTCTATCGCCCCAGCCGACTGGACCACACCATTCAGGGTAAAATCGATGGGTTAAATAGATGCTTGAAATTTATTAGTAATAGATTAGAACACTTGATACCATATAACTGAGAAAAATTTTTTGTATTAAGAATAATTACTTGATATATAGGAATACTTGATACCATACAATTGCGTGAAAATTAACTTTATGAAAAATAGTTTCCCAACGAAGCTTTATATATCATTAAACCAAGAGATCAATTATTACAAAAAGATATTATTGTTTCCTAAGGATTATTATTACTTATTTGAAATAATATGATTGTGTTCAAACAAATGAGTGATAATAAGTAGAAATAGTTACTCGAAACCATATAATTTTTAGTAATTGATATGAATACTTCAAACGATACAACTGTGTGATAATTATTTGTGTTTGATAGGAATACTTGAAATCGTATATCTGTATGCAAGGAAATGATTATAGAGAAATAAAAACTGCAATTTAAAAATGATGTAATGGAACATGGAAAAGATAGTTATGATTACGATGGAACATTAAGAAATGTATCAAATTTTGGCCTTAAATAACTGTTATGGTCAAGAGGAGGTTGAAATGATAACACGACTCGGAAATGAGTGATAAGAAATATATTGAAGGAAAATAGTACATACATGAACGATAGCTGGGAGAAACCCCTCCTCAGCTTAACATAATCCTGAGTATTACCGTTCTTGGTGACGGCTCGCCGAGACTGCGCTGAGACTGCGTAGAAGAGAGCTCAGTCGGTATATGTCACACGAGGACGAGTCCATCTATAGGGGATACCCCAACAATAACCCATAAGGAGTTGATATGCCGTTAAACAAATGAACAAAACCAAACCAAACAGAATGGTGTTAAAATAAATAGGTATTTTCTGATTGCTGTTTATCATGAGGAAGAAGAAACAAGTAACACCCCAGAGATTTTAAGTTTTGTCCCTCTCAACTACATCTTAACGGTCGTTGTTTTCACTTTACTTAAAAAATCACTCAGTAATGTTGCATAATGACCTTTGACAGAGTTGGATGTTCCAGCTGTGTTAACAATGTGATTGCAGGACGTATCTATGTAAATAAGCAGAAGCATATCACGTGAGTGACAACTGGTGTATGAGGGCGTTGTGAAATTATATATACACGGCCCACAGCAGATACGGAGAGTCTTCCAGGTGTTACTCTCAGTCTTTAGTCATTAATCCACAGTCTTGAGTCTTGGATTAATTTGGTTTGGTTTAATTTTATAACACGTCAAACGCTGTAGTTTATTTAATGGCAATTCCATTTTTATACATATAAACAATTCAATTTTGTATAAGAATAGTTTTTTTTTGTTTACACACAGTTAAATGTCAAAAAGTTCTATTTCAAAAATTCAGTTTAGCATACAAAAATAGTTCTATTTCAAACAATTCAGTGTAGCATACGTACTCAGTTTCAATTTCAAAAAAGTTCTATTTCAAACAAGTCAATATAGCAAAAGTACAGTTCCAATGTCAAAAACAGTTCTTTTTCGAACAATTCAGTTTAGCATGCAAAAACAGTTCTATTTCAAACAATTCAGTTTATCTTAAGTACAGAGTTGAAATATTATAACTGTCCTATTTTAAGCAATTCAGTTTAGCGTAAGTAGACAATTTAGTTCTATTTGATCCATAGATAGGATCCTATCAGATGCTACCTATCCGGGCCTGAATGAACCTGGGAGCGATGGCAATGAAGGGGTACTCTCTATTTCCGAAAGCTCTTGCATTACTGGAACTTCACCATCAGATTGTTTATGCTGATAGTCCTAATACTCTCTAACCATCTCACACTCCGTCTCTGTCTCTGAATCTATCTATCTGTATGTATATATATTTCACGTTTACATGATTATAATCTCGATTATATGTATATATATATATATATTGTATAGGCCGGCTCATGAACTCACCAATTTTAGCCTACCAACAAAAACTTATCGGCAATGTTCGGAAACTTAATGCAGTTCAGAAGCCCTACCAGGCGCGATGGATGATAGAAACGTGATGATATATATATATATGATGTATGTTTAAAGGTAAGCTGAAGAGTTCACACTCTACGAAGATAATATCGTGGAATGGGGCCAAATTATGTTCATTTTTCCTCATAATTTTCTTTGTGATATACAAAATTCTTCAGTCTTGCAGTACTTCTATCCCATTGGTTAAAAGGTCATCAAAAACAGATATGACGTCATTATATAAACCTTTCAGCATGTAAACTTTTCCGTCTCACCTCGGGTATATATATATATATATATATATGAAATTGCAATTTGACGTTTTCGTGATTATATACATATATCTATTACGAAAATTGACGCTTTATGTAATACTATATATATATATATATATATATATATATATAAAACAATATTATATTATCATATACATATTTAACAATACTGCAAAATTTGGTCCTCCATTAACTCACCAAGTGAGCTAGTAAGAACCATAAGCCTCTGATATATATATATATATATATATATATATATATATATATATATATATATATATTAACACACAAACATATAGAGAATAAAGCGAAGATAGCCATATGGGGATAATTCTTTCCTTTTATGAAATTAATGGTATATTTTTCGTTGGGGTAGTAGTAATATGTCCGTTGATA
Source organism: Sepioteuthis lessoniana (assembly GCA_963585895.1). Classification (NCBI taxonomy): domain Eukaryota; kingdom Metazoa; phylum Mollusca; class Cephalopoda; order Myopsida; family Loliginidae; genus Sepioteuthis; species Sepioteuthis lessoniana. Next base: position 24,000 of record CAUZXS010005432.1, on the reverse strand, counting down.
TATATTAGATTGTACTGGATATTATCTATATGACTATCTTCGGCACACGACATATGTGTACCCTGTATGTGTGGATGTAAACTGGTCCCTGAATACTAACTCTTTTCAGACCTTATGAACGATAGCAATTATACGTCTATTAGATAAAGCTGTGCTATCAAAAATTAATTCTTTATTAGAATATTTACTCATATTCATAAAACAATCAAGGTAATATTTGAATGCCATCAGTGTTGCAGTTCTAAGGTTTAGTTTGGTTTGGTTTGGTTTGATGGTATATCAACCATTGTAGGTTATTTAATGCTAAATCCTTTTTGTACATACAATAAATATAATATTTCTAAACACATTTTGTAGATAACATTTATAAAAAAAGTCTGAGCTCATTTTTTGGCACACAGTTGAATAGTTTCACTTAATTTCAAACAATTTCTTTTAGTGTAAGTATGCAGTTTTTTGTTAACATACAGTAAAATGTAAAAAATAGTTCTATTTCAAACAATTAAATCTAACATCAGTGCAGTTTAAATGTCAAAAGTTCAATTTCAAACAGTTCAGGTTAGTATAAGTACACAGTTTTTCGTTTGCACACATTTAAACGATGAAACAGTTTGATTTCAAACAATTCAGTAAAGCTGAAGTAAATTTTTTTGTTACACAGCTTAATGTAAAAACAGTTCTATTTCAAACAATTCATTTTAGCGTAAGTACACAGTTTTTTGTTTTGTTTACACACAGTTAAACAGTCAAACAGTTCTATTTCAGACAATTCAGTTTAGTATGTCAACAAAGTTAAATGGTTCTAAGTATTGCCATATATCACTAATAATTCAGTTAAACAGCAGTCATTTGTTTGCGCACAGTTAAATGTAAAAAGTTATATTTCTAAAAATTCAATTTAGCATCACTACACTGTTTAAATGTCAAAACAGTTCTATTTGACCCTATCTGGTACAACCACTCTTGGTCAGAGTGGACCTGGGAGCGATGACAATGAAGGGGTACTCAGCATTCCCTAAACCTCCAGCATTACTAGAGCCTCACCATCAGATTGTTTAGTATTATATGCATGACACTCGTTGTGGGAGTTTTACAGGGATGCAGGCTGTGTATTTTGCAGCTACAGCCGACTGGGCCACAGTTTTAAGCGCCGAGGCGTTGATAAATTCATGTTAATATTCCAAAATGTTATAACTCAGCATTATCAAAACTGTTCACTCTTTTTTGCTTTTTAATAAGTCTAAATCATTTTCAAATCTCGATTTACGGTTTTACAATTCCGTTATCGGTTTAGTACAAAATAGCATAAAAGCGTAATTATGTCATAATCCATTTGTTTTCCAATTTACACCTGAAGAATAATGAAGATATACATGAAAAATAATATATATATGTGTGTACAATATTTTCCGCAAAAGAATGTGATATCTATTTCACACACTTGGATAGTTTTCGTGATAGGGGGTAACGGCTGCACTAGAAACAAAATACACGCCAAGCTGTTGATGCCTTGGATAAGCGTCTCTAAGGGAAACCATTGCACAATCGGAAGTGTAACATTTCACACCGTTCACTTACAGTAAGAAGACCCCGTTGCCTTAGAATATAAATGAGTTAACTTAATCTGACCAATTCAGCAAAAGCTGTGATCTTTAAACTTTTATCCCCGCAATGTTACCGTTATGCGACTGGCTTGAGTTTTAAGTTTCTAGACGAACCAGACATGCAGGACACTGCTGGAGAAGCAGAGATGAACTCATAAGAGATGTACTCTTATGGATCCCCACACATGGCCGCGCAAAAGCAGGACGACCAGCTCGAACGTACATTCAGCAGCTATGTGAGGATACAGGATGTTGTCATGAAGACCTACCTAGGGCGATGAACGATAGGGAGGAGTGGCGAGAGAGGGTCAGGGATATCCGTGCTACCAGCGCGATATGATGATGATGATGATGATGATGATGATGATGATTTCACACACACACACACACACACACACATTTTCCGGCCTAAAATGTTTCTTAAAACATGTAATATACTCAAGGTCTTATTAATGCCTTTTTATTAGGAAACATTTTTAATTTTATCATCTTTTTTATTTTACACCGGTCTCTTTTAGTCAGTATATCTGGAGGGAGTGGAGTGCCACTTCATTGCCACTACCTCCAGGTCGATTGAAAACTACAAAAAAAGAAAACGAACAGAAAATATAGAGCTCTATGTTGCAAAACATCGACCTGATCTATATACGTAGGCTGCAGTGACCTTATATATATATATATATATATATATATATATATATATATATATATATATATATATATCAGCCCATTGACCAAATGGATAGAGTGTTCGCCTATGGCCCGGGAAACAAGGGTTCAATACCAGGCCAAGTCATACCAAAGACTAAAAAAAATCGTAGTTCATACCGCCTTGCTTAGCACTCAGTGTTATAAGGTACAGATCAAGGGTAAAGTGGAGCTATCCAGAGAAAGAAATATCACTCTCCCCAACACCTTGGTGCAGTTACTATTGAAAAGGGAGATTCGACTACGGTCACCAACTTTACTTCTCTCTCTCTATATATATATATATACACAAATGCCTGTGCGCGCACGCGCGTGTGTGTGTGATGACACTCGTAGAGTAAGGATCATAGTCGTAGAAAATGGACACGATGACCCGAGTTGAATTCCTTGACGAAGCTGTTTGGATTTCACATGGCACTATTTCAACATCTTTTTTGGACATATATATATATATATATATATATATATATATTATTTGAATTCAGCTGAATTAAATCTTCATTAAATTAATATCCTGATAATACTGCTGTCATCTTTGTGTTGATATAGAATTTGATTGTTACCGTATAATAATTATGTATATTGAAAGATTCAAACATATGAACAAATGACTTCCGGATGATGAACTCTCAGAGGTTCACAGAAATGAACCATGTAAGAAAGATTTTCTCAATATTACATGTTGTTTAATAAATAATCTAATCTTATTTACAAACATAATTCAGTAAAGGTGAAATTATTCAAGTTTTGTGTTTGATTCGTTGCTTATGTTATCATGTGTTTTGCACTTAGCTATTAAATTTAAAATAAAGAATTCGTCGGAAGAGGGCGGCAAAAGTGCAATAGGTTCTGTAACTTATCAGCGCCGTAAAATCTTTGACCTTTATAATCTTCATGAGTTAATATAATGTATTTGATTGTATATTCTTTAAAACAGGAAAAAACGGAACAGTGCAATCTGCCTTTTACACATTTGAATGGAGTTGTAAATACATTGACCATTCTTGTTCGAGAATAAAAGTATAATTTATTCCTCGGTTAACGAAATGAGAAGCATGGCGAGAAGGAAAGACAAACGTTAAGATTGATAGGTGCACTAATCCCAGAAGTTTCAAAATAACTTATTAAAAAAACCCCACAAAAACAAAGCCATTTCTTTTTCTATTAATTAGTTTAATTGACACCCCATGATCTGACTGGATGAAATCTTTAGAGACATAGGTATTTGCGTCTGTGAACATTCACACAAGAAGTGTTTCTTTGTGTAAAAAAACCCCAAAAAACAATAGCTACATTATGTGCACAACTGCATCTGCTTTATCTATTGGTCTCTGTTCTTTTCAGGGTCTATACGTACAGTTACCCATTAGCAGGATGAGTCAGACAGCTGGGTTCCATTATGTATATGAATTCTTCTAATTACGTTGATCTGTCTGTCTCTCTCTCTCTCTCTCTCTCTCTCTCTCTCTCTCTCTCTTCCTCTGGTTCCATAATCTGGTTTAGTCGTAAGGGGTCTACTCTTGTAGCATGACTTGGGCTAGAAATAACTTGGCTGAGCCCATCCCTCTCCAAGTCTTCGACTTTTAAAATTTTGAGCTCTCTTTCTCCTAAATCGGTTTCCATACCAAAATTAAAGATCGGGTTTGTAAAACACAGGTGTTATTATATAGTTTAAATATCATTATACTGTTTCGCATTTTTGTTCATATAGTACGGTGCATAACTGATTTAGACAGTTTTAGCGTTGAATTTAAATAATACAGGATACCCCCCAAAAATTTACACCATTCTAAAAGCAATTATCTTGAAACCTACTTAGTCTAGCTCAATGATATTGAAAAGTTTAGGTGTTGAACATCATAAGTTTATTCTGGGACCGATTTTATAAGTGTTCAATTTGTGCATAACCTTTGATATGGCACACGTGAAGTCGGTAGTTAAGCTCTTACCAAACACGCTGTAGCATGTCTCCAGTAACATTATCCAATGTGAAAGTGATTCACTGTTCGAGTTCATCAATGCTAGTAGGAAGAGTAGGGACATAAACCAGTATCTTCACATAAATTCTGAAAAAGATATCACATGGTAACAGGCCCGGTGACTGCGGCGGCTATTTCATCAGAAAACTGTTTTCCTCTCCACCACACCCGATCCATCTCACTGGCAGATTCTCAATGAGATAATCATGTACTGCTATCTTCCATTAAATACAAAATCGTGATCTGTTTCAATATTTTCTGTGAAAATTTTAGGGTATTTCAACAATAATTGTCAAAATTATTGTTTATATATGTATAAATATTATTTGGAATTAAATAACCGACAATAGTTGATATGCCATCAAACCAAACCAAATCACTTCGAAATGATCTCAACTTTTGGGGACACCTTATATATTTATATAACTTTGTGGGTTATTTGCCAAAACAAAGCCCTCTATGTCTAAGAACAACCTGTCTAGAGTTATTCTATGCCGAGAGGTTTGGGAGTCACGTTGGTTGTATGTTCATATTTAAATTTACTAAATATTTATTTCTTAAGAGAAAGCCTCGTTCTGACAAAATCCTAAGAAATACGTATCAGTGTTTAACAGATCCATTGGACTCATATATGGTACCCTAACAGGTACTACCACTCCATATCAGAGTGGATTTGAGAGTAGTGGCAATCAAGGAATACTCCGCATTCCGCAGATATACTGAACTGTAGCCTCACCATCAGAGGCAGTTTATTATCATATATATATGTTGGGGGAGCACACACACACACACACACACACACACACACACACACATATATATATATATATATATATATATATATATATATCGATCGATAAAATCAGAGAGAATGGCTTCGTGCTGACAAAGAAAAGAAGCAGAAGGTACCCCACAAAAACAATCACCGACGCCGACTACGCCGATGACATAGCGATACTAGCAAATACACCCAACCAAGCCAAAACACTACTGCATAGTTTGGCATTGGCCTCCATGTCATTGCGCACAAAACTGAACATATCTGCTTTAATCAAGCAGGCCACATTTCCACACGAGACGGAACCTCTCTGAAACTGGTTGACAAATTCACATACTTAGGAAGCAGTGTCTCATCAACCGAAAAAGACATCGACACGCGGCTAACGAAGGCATGGACAGCTATCGATAAGCTATCGGTCATGTGGAAATCAGACCTGACCGATAAAATGAAACGGAGTTTCTTCCAAGCAGCGGTCGTGTCGATACTGTTGTATGGATGCACCACTTGGACGCTAACAAAACGGCTGGAGAAGAAGCTAGACGGCAACTACACAAGAATGTTGCAAGCAATATTAAACAAGTCCTGGCGGCAACACCCCACAAAGCACCAACTATACGCCCACCTGCCTCCCATCACGAAAACTATCCAAGTTAAACAAACCAGGTACGCAGGACACTGCTGGAGGAGCAGGGACGAGCTCACAAGTGATGTACTCGTATGGACCCCCACAAATGGCCGAGCAAAAGCAGGACGACCAGTTTGAACATACATACAGCAGCTGTGTGAGGATACGGGATGTAGCCCAGAAGACCTGCCAGAGGCGATGAACGATAGGGAAAAGTGGCGAGAGAGGGTCAGGGATATTCGTTCTGGCGGCACGACATGATGATGATGATAATATATACGGTTAGCGAATTATGATAGAAATGATAAAATCCTGGTATCTTTGATTAAGCAGAAAATTAACTTTTTATTAGATAATATTGTTACATATGTACTCAAACAATTAACAGATATTGATATACATAATCTGCACAGATTTATAAGGTTTGAAGTATTCCTATCTAATACTAATAACTTATACACAATAGTATGGCTTCAATGACTATCATTCCATCCTAGTTGGTTGGGGCTGTAGAATACACCGACTGCAACTTTGCAGAGGGGAAAAATCTCCCCTCCCCAACGAGTGCTCTGGATATGACATTAAACAATCTGATAACAAGGCTCCAGCCTTAGAGCTTACTATTTCTTCCCGGTCCACTCTGACCCGGAGTGGTAGCACCTGATTGAGACCTATTTATGGGTCAAATAGAACTAAACTGTACAAACAAATGACTGGTGTTAAATTGTGACTGTTATATAGCCATATTGAAACCATTTAACTGTCTGCAAAAAAGAGCTCAGGCATTTTGCAAATAATATTTGAAATATTATTTATAAAATGTGTTCACAAGTCATGTATACATTTGATATATATGTATGAATAAGATTTGGAATGAAATAACCGACAATGGTTGATATACCATCAAACCAAACTAAACCACTATCATCCAATACTAAGACATTATTTGAGCCTTCGATAGGAATCTAACCGATACTACAAACCCAGTTAAGTGTGGAGCTGATAGTAATGGCAACAAAGAAGTGATTTCATACTTCCGAGACCTCTAGAACTGTAGCATCACTGCTCGATGTAGTTTAGTGTCACATCTCGGGCACCGCTTTCGATGGGGGATCCTACACCTTTGAAGAAGAAGGCAAGAGGCGTATTTTAACCCCCGTCGAGTGTACTGTAAGCTTATCTTAGGAAACATCAACTAAGATATTACTATATTCTACGACTTATTTTACATACTTAGAAACTCTCGGTCAAGTGAAAGACGCAAAAATAGTTTCTGAGGTTTTCTCCCTTTCAAACTTCAAAGTAAACAATGAAAACCAAAACATATTTTCACTACCCCAGCCAAACTCTAATCTTCCTGCGAATCCAAGATAAATCATACCGAAACAATCATTGAACAAGATCGACTGAAAAACATCGAATCCCTCATCAACTTAACCAGGACTCTCCACAACATCAAGAATAAAATCAAAAAAAGAAAAACATTTTAATTGAACAAGGCCATAAAAACACAAAAACATTGCAAATTTCAACGGCAAAAAAAACAAACTAAATAGATTCTATAGAGTACAAAGTATGGATCTTGAAACTGACAACATAATTGGGCATCTCATTCTTTCACACACACACACACACACACACACACACACACATATATATATATATATATATATATATATATATATATATATATATATTCAATGAGTTTCCAGACTATTTTTGTACAGGCATTTACAATCATCGTAGACTCTTGAAAATTCAGTATGTTATTGCTATACATCTTACAAGATAACCAACCGATTTTTATGATTTCAGGTTCAAAGCCACAGCTACAGCAGCAATTGGAATACCCCCTTCTAAAGCCTGATTGTCACAGCTGGTGAATTTCAAAAATGCAACCTGGACATGAGGAAGAACTATATGCAATAAAATTCTGTTTTAAACTTGGAAAAATTATCACAGAAACGTATGGAATGCCTCAGACTGTTTTGGAGCATCTTGCATGAATTGAGCATGAGTTTTTGAGTTGCATAAGAGATTCAAGGAAGGCAGGGAGTCTGTGAGGGATGATGAGAAGTGTGGGAGGAGTAAGGAGGTCAAAGACCAGAGTTGATTGGCCAAAGGGTTAGTGTAGGGTTACTATGTTGAGGTTTTAAGGGAGTTCAGGAAGAGATTCCGTCGAAAGAGGCCAGCACTCTTCAAATCGGGTCAGTGGCATTTCCACCAGGATAATGCACCAGTCCACAACTCCATCCTTGTCACAGACTATTTGACCAAGATGGGCATCAAGACAGTTCCTCAGCCTCCCTATAGTCCAGACCTTGCTCCCTGTGACTTTTGCTTATTCACTAAGCTCGGAGGCTGTCGTTATGAGATAATTGAGGAGATGAAAGAGGCTTTGACGAAGGTCATTGATACGCTCACACAAGAGGACTTCCAAGGGGCCTTCCAGAAGTTGTTGGAACGGTACAACAAGTGCATTGCAGCCGGAGGAGATTACTTCGAAGGGGACTAGAGTCTCATGTGTGTACTATCAATAAAAGTGCCCATACAAAAAAGTCTGGAAACTTTATTAATGATCCACGAATATATTTGAGCACTCTGGTGAAGGAATTAACGACTGCCACTTCCGTAAGGCAAAGCTCTTCTAATGAATTGAGCACTTTAGTATCCGCTAACGCAAAATGTAAACAAACGAAAGTTAATACATTATGCGTTATAATTCCCAAGCTGACGTATGTCGCCTGTGGTCTGAACGGTAAGATACTAAGTCTAACGTAAAGTTAGGTGGGTTTCGATCCCTGTTTGAAGCGTCCAACATGTCTAGCCACACTGAAGAGTTGTGACGTGTCTTGCCACACTGAAGAGTTGTGATACAACGAAACATTCTGTCCGTAGATAACAATATATACGCTCCCCCATGGGGGTTGAGCACTCTGGCGAAGGAATTTTCGGCTGCCGCTCGCATAATGCAAAGCTCTTCGAACGAATTGAGCACTCTGGTATCCGGTAGGGTATAAAAATGTAAACAAAACGAACGCTGCTGCTGCTGTTGCTACATAATACCTTATAATTCCCTAAGCCGACGTGGTACGCTTGTTGGCCGAGCGGTCTGATACTAAGTCTAACGTAAAGTTGGGCGGGTTTTGCTTCAAGCGTCCTATGTGTCTGGCCTCTCTGAAGAGTTGTGATACGATGAAACAGTCTGTCTGTGGATGACTATATATATATATATATATATATCATGACCATCTCCTTAGCATACGCCTGTGAATCAACATTTGCCGAGTGCTCTTTTAAAAACAAAAATATTTACGCACAAACTATTGGCTTCCAAATAATTAATAATAAAAACAAGATTTGACATTGAATAACCCACAAGGGTTGAGATACAATTAAACACGAACCAACAATCATCCTTCTCGAAGAATCATCCCATGTTACTTAAAAAGAAAATTTAAATTATTTCATTTATACCAGCAACGTAATTTAGTGTCCAGGTATTTTTCCTATTGAAATTTTGATTTTTAACTAGGCTTTAAAGTAATATGTATATTTTAACATCACATGTTTTGTTCAAACAAAAATTTAAAAGACCTGTAGTATCATCAAAGGGAACTACTCCGTCATTCAATGTCAAAATATATACAGGGTGGTTATAAAGCACCTATGAAATTGAAAATTCATATAACTTTTCATAGGATTCTATTATATATAGATCAAAAGTTATAAAAATGTAAAACAGAACAAGGATATATATATATATATATATATATATATATATATATATATATATATATCAAATTTTTGAACGAACAAAGCAGGAATATGAGGAGGCTTTAAAGAATGTCGGATATAGGGTCAATTTAGAATATAGGAATAGGGATAGAATTGGAACACAAGGAAGGAGAAATAGACCTAGGAAAATTTTATGGTTTAATCCCCCTTACAACATGGAAGTAGTTAATAACTTGGGAAAGGAGTTCTTCAAGATATTAAAAAGAAACTTCCCTAGTGGGAGCCAATTACATAAGATATTTAATAAGAATTGTATTAAATTAAGTTACAGTTGCATGCCAAACATTAATGGAATAATAAATAGGAGTAATATAGCTAAATTAGGTACAAAGAAGCATAAGGTGATTGATAAATGCAACTGTAGGGATAAGGTTAGGTGTCCCCTCGAAGGCAAATGTAAGCAGAAATGTGTAGTGTATAAAGTAGAAGTATATAGTGATTCGAATAATAAGAGAAATAAAAAGATATATTTTGGGTCGACCCAAGTGGATTTTAAAACTAGGTACTATAACCATAGAACAAGTTTCTCGCACGAGAAGTATAGGTATAGCACTGCTTTATCTAGTTATGTGTGGGAACTTAAGGAAAAACAAGGAGTAGATCCTATAATGAAATGGGAAGTAATAAAGAAATGCCGCAAATATAGGGCAGGTAATAGAACTTGTAATCTTTGTATGGAGGAAAAATTGGTAATAGCAAATTGTAAAAGCAAGAATATGTTAAATAAAAGATCGGAGGTGTTAAATAGTTGTAGACACAAAAGGGCGTGGTTACTATATAATTAGGAATAGGTTATAGAGAATTTTTTTAATTTTTTTTTTTTATTTTTTATTTTTTAAATTTTTTTTTAATGCAAATTCTAGGCTAGGTGGGGTTTTTGGTGAATAAAGGAAAGCGATTTCTCCTTAGAATTTAGTCGAGAAAAAACTTCCTGATGATCTGTTAAGGTGAAACTTTAGTAGAAGATTTTCGACTAGCGATTTAAGTTAATTCTATATATATATATATATATATATATATATATATATATATGTGTGTGTGTGTGTGTGTGTGTGTGTGTGTGTGTGTAAGAAAAAGAAGAGAGTACAGGAAATTTACACTCTCAGTAATGAAATTTTATTTCCTAAAAATTTTATTTCGCAAATCTAATTGTCTTTTTAAATTCCATTCTATACAAAATGAAATTTGGTTTACATGTTCAGTGGAATTTATTGATATTTCAGTCGTGCTAATACGTTTACTTTCGTTCAAATACTCTTAAGAAAGGTGTGACCTCTTTTATTTCCCATGATATGGGTTAAATAGTACCACTGCTGTTCTGCAAAGATGGCTTTCAAATTAAATAAGTCACGAAGGTTGACATACCATTGAAAAACAAAGCAAAAAGAAAGAAAAAAAAAAAAAGGAATGTAAAGATAAGCAGTTTAAATAAACGACTCTAAATTTCTGTCACTGGGTGGTAATTTACTAAGCTTTTTGCTTAGATGTGGCACAAGGCCATATGAAAGAGGCACCCAATGAGAAATTTCTGTCACTGGGTGTATTAGTGCTTAATCTCTTTACGAATTATGTGCTACAGTAATTTCTTATATCGTCATTAGGATTTTAACTAGGGATTGGATTATTTCTAGAGGTTATTTCAATTAATCTTGTAAAGTCAGCGTTTAAAATTCCCGTCGTTAATCTCCTGTTGCAATATTTATAAGAGCAGCAATCACCGTGACGTCTTATTTTTTTTATTATTTCTAATAAGAAACAAGGACTGGATTATGCCACTCATGTTCTTGAAGTAATTATTTGATAATTCATGTAAATGATAATTGGCTTTAAAATCAAATTTATTTTAAAAGCACATTTGTTTCTTTTATTTTGCAAACGAAACTAAGAACGATGTTTTATTATCTTAGTGAACTACTCCTTTGTTCTAACGCAATATTTAATCTGGGTAGTTATAAAATACTTTTGAAATTGAAGAATTGTCTACTTTTGATTGAATTCAATTTAATATAGATGCAGAGTTACAAATTTAAACTGAACAAGGTTTTGATATATATATATATATATATATATATATATATATATATATATATATATATATATATTCATTCATAAGTGATGTACTCCAATGGACCCCCACATATGCCTGAGCAAGGGCAGAACGACAAGCTCAAACATACATACAGCAGCTATGTTAGGATACGGGATGTAGCCCTGAGGACCTGCCAGAGGTGAGGAACGACAGGGAGATGTGGGGAGAGAGGGTCAAGGATATCCGTGCTAGCGGCATGACACGATGATGACACACACACACATATATATATATATATATATATATATATATATATATATATATATATACGAGGATCATTAAATAAGTTTCAAGACTTTTTTCATGTGGGCACTTTTATTGATAGTACACACATGAAACTCTAGTCCCCTTCGAAGTAATCTCCTCTGGCTGCAATGCACTTGTTGTACCGTTCCAACAATTTCTTCAAGGCCCCATGGAAGTCCTCTTGTGTGAGCGTGTTAATGACCTTCGTCACAGCCTCTTTCATCTCCTCACTTGTCTCATAACGAAAGCCTCTGAGCTTAGGGAATAACCAAAAGTCACAGGGAGCAAGGTCTGGATTATATTGAGGCTGAGGAACTGTCTTGATGCCCATCTTGGTCAAATAATCTGTGACAAGGATGGAGCTGTGGACTGACCCGATTTGAAGAGTGCTGGCCTCTTCCAACGGAATCACTTCCTGAACTCCCTTAAAACCTCAACTGGCCAATCAACTCTGGTGTATTGACTTCCTTACTCCTCCCACACCTCTCATCATCCCCCGCAGACTTCCTGCCTTCCTTGAATCTCTTATGCCACTCAAAAACTGATGCTCGATTCATGCAAGATGGTCGAAAATCAGTCTGAAGCATTCCATACGTTTCTGTGGCATTTTTTCCAAGTTTAAAACAGAATTTTATTGAATATCGTTCTTCTAAAGTGTCCTCACGTCCAGATTGCATTTTTGAAATTCTCCAGCTGTGACAATCAGGCTTTAGTAGGGTGTATTCTAGTTGCTGCCGTAGTTGTTGATTTGAACCTGAAATCATAAAAATTGGTCAGTCATCTCATAAGATGTATAGCAACAACCTGGTGATTTTTCAAGAGTCTACAGCAATTTTAAATGCCTGTACAAAAAAGTCTGTAAACTTATTGAATTCACTTCCTTATATATATATATATATATATATATATATATATATATATATATATATATATATATATATATATAAAAGCTTCATCCTGATAATCCGGAAAGGTGAAGCCTAGGAAGATTTCTTCTGACTCACTAGGTACTCAAATCAATATTTTCTCTACCTAGTATTGAGCACTTTCTTCGTTTACTTAGTCACCTGTCAGAGTTTTTGTCTTTTGGCTAGACATTAGGATATTCTTTGATTTTGTTTTCAGACAATACGTATGTTTTTAATCTTTTTTAATGGAATTTTTTTACCAAAGGTCAATTTGTGTATTTTTTTATTCACAAGTTGGATCATTTGTTTTTTTTTTTGTTTTTTTTTTCGCTCTGCCAGAGTCCTCCTCTACACCTCGGTGTTGTAGCTATTGAAAAGAGAGCCTCCTGGACACCCTCGACTACAGTCGCCAACTTTACTGAGGAAAATAAAAAAAAGCAAAGTATTTCAAAGGAGATGAATTTATTCTAATGGTAAAGTCACTATTAACACGTTTTGGTTTTATTAGACTTTCGTCAGGACTTTGTGATGGAGAAACATTGTTGCTTGAATAACGACGGATGTTTTTATCAAAATCACGGGAGAAGAACAAGTATTTACAGAGAAAAAGATTTGTTAACTTTAAGTCTCAGTTCTTTTTTTTTAAACATTAAACCATCGGATTTATTTCCATATATATATATATATATATATATATATATATATATATATATTTATGTATATATATAAAGTGATTGTATATATATTTGTGTGTGCATGTGTGTGGTTGTGTGTATTTATGTATTCACAATCCTCTAAAATATAAAATGGAAAAGCAAATAAAAAAGAAAAACAGGATAAAAACTCACGATATATATATATATATATATATATACGTTCATATATATAAGCACACACACACACACATATATATATATATGTGTGTGTGTGTGCAAGTGTGTGTGTGTGTGTGTGTGTGTGTGCGTGTGAATATTTATATATGCATAATATTCTAAACCCTGAAATGGAATAATCATAAAAAAATACAAAAGATGATAAAGCTCACGATTAGTGGGTAGTGTTCGCCAATGGCCTGAGAGACCAGAGTTCAATCCCAGGTCGAGTCATACCAAAGACTTACAAAATGGTACTTTATGCCTCCTTGCTTAACGCTCAGCATTGTAAGGTAGGGATCAAGAGTAAAATGGAGCAATCCAGAGAAAGGAGTTGTGCCCTCCCCTACACCTCGGTGTAGTAGCTAATGAAAAAGGAGCTTTCGAATCGCCCTCGATTACAGTTGCCAACTTTACTTTTATATATATATATATATTTATATATATATATATATATATATATATATATATATAAAGTTGGCGACCTGATTGCTCCTTTTCATTAGTTCCTACACTGTAGGGAAGGGCGCTACTCCTTTCTCAGCATTAATCCACTTTACCTTAGATCCAAACCTTATAATGCTGACTGTTTAACAAGGCGTCATCACGTACCATTTCTTTTTACTCTTTGGTAAGACTCGACCAGGGATTGAACCCCGGTCTCTCGGGCCATAGTATTTGTCGCTGCCTCCCACCAGACACGACTTGACACAAGGTCAAAAGCCCGAAGGCCAGTCTCTCGGGCCATTGTTGAACGTTATACCCACTAGGCCAATTATTGCTAGAAATGAGAGTAAAAAGAAACAGGTTTTCATTGATTTTAGTGACTAAACAGACCAATATACGTAGAAATATAGAGAAATTTCACCTTGGAATCAATCAGGTGGTTAAGGACACAAAATAAATTTCTTTCTATATCAGCACTTAAACATTAATTTACTTTTTATACAGCGATTTATTTGGTTCAGGTAATTCTAGAATATCTAATCTTTCTTCCTGACATAAACGACATATGCTCTAACCACTTTTATGTACAGCAACTCTATTTTCACAATATCTCATTTTATGATAAAAGATTTAACAGTTTCTTTTCTGATTTACCATACATATTTAGATAATATTGTTCAATTTGCGTACTTTTTGTTGGTGAAACTAATATTGTCAGGGGAGATCCTGTGGCCAACCTGCTCGACTGTGACATCGTAGTAGTTGTGATTATAAATTCAATTTTTCCAATTTAATTCTGCGCCACTGATGTATATCCTTTCATCTTTATCATTGTTACCATTTTTACCGACTTTATTACAGACAGTAGCCTTACATCTGACATTATCCGGCAATTACCGTTCAAAGGACTTCTCTTTCCCTTCAGTTGTATTTGGTTGCTATCTTTTTCATTTGAAGTTTTCAAATTGTGTTGGCTGACAATTTTATGACTATTGTCCATGCAACAATAACTCGTTTTTAAATTGTTTTTATGAAACAATTTGCTAAGTGTTGCAGATTTTTCTAAATGTTTTTTCATCAACCGGAAAAAATATCCTCCCACATTTTTTAAAGTTTTGCCGTAGGAGGGGGAGTGAACCATATTATATTTCTATTTCTAGTGCGTTTAAATTCCGTTTTGCTATTGTTTTGGATATAAGTCAATTCATAAAATATCCCGCTGTTTTTTTAAAGCTGTTTCATTTATTTTTTTGGACTTATTTCAATATGTTGCGTTGCTAGAATTAGTCCCTAACTTCTGAATTGTAGACTTATGAATGGGTTGACTGAACTTATGTGTATGTTAAGACTTAATGTTTTTATAGACCAGTGACTTGGGTTTTCAATATGGTTGGCATCTTCCATTATTTAGATTAAACAAAACATCTAGAATCTTAACCATTTTTAAATTAGACATTAGTTCTAAATTTAAGCCATAGTTCTTAAATTTTTCTAAAATCAATTCTTTCTGGCACAATTACCTTATTTACCATTAAAATCATTTAAACATATTAATCCATCATGATGTTAAAGGCCGGTGCATTATTTGTCGAATTCATAATCCATTTTCCTCAGCAAGAAAATGCTTACAATTTCACCTATTTTAGTTCCCCATATTAATATCATATATATTAACATCATATATATTTTTTAGTTCCCATTGCATTGTCATTGAATATAAATAACTTTTGACGAAGGTTTGTTCAGTATTATAGAAACGACAACTCGATTACTTACCCTGGCTTGTTTTCTCGATAAATATACTACACCATTTGGACAACGATCAAATCAATAATTCTTCCGATAGTTCTAAAAAGATGATCACAACCTGTCGGCTGGGGATGTAGAATACACCGACTGCGCCTCTGTGACAGGTAAGACTCTCCCAACGAGTGTCCTGATATGAGTATAAACAATCTGATGGTGAAGTTCCAGTAATGCTGGAGCTTTGGGGAATGCGGAGTACCCCTTCATTGCTATCGCTCCTAGGTCAACTCTGGCCCTGAATGGAGGGTCCTCTCTATTGCTTAAAAAAATGAATTCAAATTAACTCACCCGGTAATAGGAAATTGTCGTAATTTCAATTTGTTATATATATATATATATATATTTACAAATTCACAATATATATATATATATATATATATATATATATATATATATATATATATATATATATATATATATATATATTGTGAATTTGTAAATATATATACATAAATTATATATATATATATATATATATATATATATAATTTACAAATATATATATATATTTAAAAATTCGATATTTCCCAGATTCGAAACCGAAAAAGAGACGATGTGGAACCGAAGAAAATCAAATATTCTTAAAAAGTCAAACTCGTTACTAATAACTTATGTATATGTTCGTGTTTGTGAACTGATCATTTGTTAACGGTAAACTGAACACGACTGTTCTCAAAGCATTCTATGCACACATATCATATTGCAGGAACTCATGGTTGGAGCGAATACAGACACGAAAGTGACAAAACGCTATAGTTACAGAGGTAGTGGAGAAATAATACGTTCTGATTTACCAAAAGGAAGTTCCTGCAAGTTTTTTCTAAAGATATTTTTTTGGTTGGTTGGGTTTAATTGGGTATCAACACTTTTAGGTTATTTAATGCCAAATCCATTTTTATACAAATAATCAGTTCTATTTAAAACAATTCAGTTTAGCATGAGTTAACAGTTTAATTGTCAAAAACATTTCTATTTCAAGCTGAACAGTTCTAATTCAACCAATTCAGTTTAGAATAAGTACAGATTTTGTTTACACACAGTTAAATTTCAAAACAGTTCTATATTAAACAATTCAGTTTAGCGTAAGTACAGTTTCAAAGTCAAAAACAGTTCCATTTTCAACGTATCAGTTTAGCATATAAAAACCGTTAATTTTCAAGCAATTCAGTTTAGCATAAGTACGCATTTTAAATGTAAGTACATAGTTTAATTGTCAAAAACATTTCTATTGGAACCACACCATTAGAATGTTTAGTGTGTTACCAAGGACACTCGTTGGGTGGAGGTATCTTACCCATATGCAGAGGTGCAGTCAGCGTATTCTACAACCACAGCCGACTGGGCAATTCTAAAGATGTTTTAATATATATATATATATATATATATATATATATATATATATATATATATATATGCACAGTGTCCCCCACTAACTTCTATCCAGTGCCTTTTTTTCCATTAGTCCACTAATATGCTGAATTGTCTCAAGCAAATTTTTACAAATTTCTTAAAATTTTTTAGTTTTGATGCCTTTTTCCGCCCTTCACACGTTTCACCGTAAAACAGTTGCTTTCGTTGGCGACTGTCATCTGTTCGAACGAAAATACAAAGTATTCGTTACAGGAATCGTTGATAGAATCGTTCAAGAGTCCTCAGTTGGTGGTTATACAGCGTCCACGTTTCACTTGCATACAAGAGGGGCATCAAAATACATACTTTATAGAGCAAGACCTTTGTTTCGAGTTTGATGCCATGCTGGGACCAAACTCGTTTTTAAATACTCGAAAAGGATCCAGAAGCGTTTTCATTGCGCAAAGAGATCTCGTTGTCAAAACTATTTTCCTCTGCAAGCGTGCTGTCAAGATGAAGAAAAGAGTGCGCCACGTCGAACCTTTTCCGTTCAACGTATATAACGGGTTCTATGTATGGCAATCCAGGTACTGGATCGTGCATAGCAATGGTCTTTTTTTAGATTGATTTCTAAACCAAAGGTTTTACATGCATGCACAAAACGGTTCATAAAATGTTGCATTTCATATTTAGAATGTATGACAATGCCTCATTCATCCGCATAAAGCAGCTCACTCACCACATTGCTCTCTATGTGTGTACCAACAATCTACGGATATTGTAAACTTTACCAGACATTCAATATCTGATGAAGATACCATCCGGATGTTCATAGAAAGACACAGGAAGACCTATTACTAAGTAGATGGTAAACAGCGTGGCCGTAGAAATGTCATCTTATTATCAACTGGCATTTTGTCGGAGAGAGCTCCACTAAAACCAACTCTTGCCTTCATCCTGCCATGAAGAGATCGAATCAGACCAACAAATTTCGAGGGACAACTCAACATTGAAAAAATCTTCCAGAGACTCGATCTATTCACGGTATCAAACGCTTTTGAAAAGTCAATGAAATAGTGATATAATGAAAGATTCTATTATCTGCATTTCTCCTGCAGTTGCCGAGCACTGAAAATCATGTCTAATGTTCCACGATTGGTGCGAAAGCCTCACTGCGATTCAGAAAATATGTTATTAAAAATCGTACCAATTAATCAATTCAAAATAATTCTCGAAAAGACTTTTCCCATATTGGACAGCAACGATATACCTCTAAAATTCCCCCGGTCCGACTTTGACGCCTTCTTATGCCGCGACACACATATCACATCTCTCCAGTCTTGTAGTGCCTCACTTTCCCACACATTGTAGATGACCTGTTCCAAAAAATCAATCATCTTGTCACTACCACATTTAAGAATCTCTGCTGTAATGCCACTCATTCCCGGTGCTTTGTTGTCGTTCATTTGCTTCATGGAGATGTTTATTTCGTCCCAAAAAGCAACTTCATCAAGAGAGAAGATTGGCACCTGTCGCTCAATGAGATCTAGCAAAGATTCACCAACAAATGGTTGTTCAGGATAGTGTTCACACCAACGTGCCTAAGTATCTTCTGGTTGTGCCAAAGTGGTATTACCATCTTTTGATTTAAGACGCGCAAAAATTGACTGTTATGACCTATACATCTCTTTAATAGCTTAGTAAAACAATTTTGAGTTTTTTGAGTCTACTGCAAGTTGTACCTCTTCTGCCTTTCTAAGCCTCGACTGGTTTTGAATTTTGCGCAT